>JAKUBZ010000057.1:0-49706 GCA_030567055.1 Petasospora taoyuanica
CTTATCTTCATACTTCTAATAAACCATTCAGATTAACCTCGTCTTAGCTATCCTACGGCTACAACTGCTCGGATACGACCTTACACTTATGATAATGACTATTTTAATATATATATATATATGTATGCACAAACTACCAAGAGGGCTTCTTAGCCCTTCGTTTCTTGTTGTTCTCATACTTCTGTGCGATGGATTCGAAGGATTCAGGGAGTTCCAAACCTTCTTGCTGTATGATCTTCCTCAGTCTTTCCCAATGGACCTTCTGGTTGGATTTGTTAATGACATCCTGGAAGTCTTTGTTTCGGATGGATTGCAGTGCCTTGGCTATGTGTTGTTCCACTTGTTTTATCTCCTCTGCAGTTCTGGGTACCACGCCCATTTCCAACACATAAAGGCCATCCATTCCAGTGTACTTGTCCCAGAAGATTCTCCTATACAGCCTTCTCACATGCACTCTTATATGTGCATATGACAGGGCATCGACACTATGGAGAAACAGGTTGTTCACTGAACTCGGGACCTCTGGGGAGTTGAAAACAGCAGTGTTGTACAAGAACTTGAATCTCAGTGCCGGCGAGCTCTTTCTAAACATCCCAAGCATCGAGCTTGGGGGGTAAAACTGCATTTTGAACCATTCGTTAGAACTGATGGTGATTTGTGGGCCCGGCCGCGTGGCGAAGAAGAATTGCTGTGCAGCGCCGTGAACGCCCTTTATTGTCTGTGGCGAGGTGGCTTTGGGCAGGGACGAGCGGATCCTCTTGCGTATAAGCGCTGAAACCAACGACATTTTGTTCTCTGTTCTATTTCATACTAAAAGTCCCCGCCTCATGCCTATAGTTAACTAGAGAAAGTGTTGATGTGTGCGAAAAAACAAAAACAAACCAAAAAAAAAGGGCCCACCGCTGACCGAACTCTTTCAATTAGCCGCCGAGATCAAAAAACCCGCTGTGAAAGCGCCCGCCAAAATGAGCGACATTTCAGACGACGACTACGATCCCGTGCGCTCAGAGACGGAGGAGACGGAGGAGCCACAGCTTACGAAGCAGGAGCAGCTCGAGTCCGAGCAGCGGCTCCACAGCTTGCAACGGGCCAAGAACGCTGTACCGGAACAGCTCCGGCTGTACCTGAGCGCCAATGACAAGACGAAGGAGGCACAGAGCGACTACGACGAGCTGGAGCAGTGCACGTACCAGTACAAGTACCTGGGCTCCGCTGGGGCACAGGGCGGCGAATTGATGACGTGTATGTGCTCGGAAGACCTGGAGGACGGCGTGAACTACGCGTGTGGCGATGAGGCGTGTATCAACAGGGGCACGAAGATCGAGTGTGTTGGAGATGATTCTGCGTGTGGGAGTGACTGCCAGAATAGGAGGTTCCAGCAGCGGAAGTACGCGAAGATCACCGTGTTCCAGACGGAGATGAAGGGCTATGGTGTGCGCGTGGACGAAGATCTGGAACCCGATAGCTTCGTCTGGGAGTACGTAGGGGAGGTCATTGAGGAGAAGGCCTTCAAGAGAAGAATGGTGGAGTACGACCAGCAGAAACGGAGACACTTTTATTTCATGATGCTACAGAAGGGCGAATTCATTGATGCCACACAAAGGGGATCCTTGGGAAGATTTTGCAATCATTCTTGCAATCCGAACTGCTATGTTGAGAAATGGGTTGTTGGTGAGAAGCTCAAGATGGGTATTTTTGCCAAGAGACGTATCATGAAGGGCGAAGAACTGACTTTCAACTACAATGTCGACAGATACGGTGCGAATGCTCAAACTTGTTACTGTGGTGAACCGAATTGTATCGGTGTCATTGGTGGTAAGACACAGACGGAAGCTACTTCTCTGTTACCACAGAACATTTCTAATGCATTGGGATCCTCCGTGGAGGAGGAGTTGGCCTATTTGAAGTCTTTGAAAGACCAAGGACTCCAACAGCCAGAGAACACCACAAAGGCATATCTCGAGTACCTCCAGATGTCCCCGGTACAGGCATTTGAAGTGCCATCTGTGATGGCTGCGTTCTTACAGGCCGAGGACTCACTGATTGCTTCTAAGCTGTTGGAAAGAATAGAAAAATCTTCGGAAGGTGTCATTGGACGTATGAAGTCTAACCATGGCTTTAATTCTACGGGAAGACTGTTAAGATTTGCCTATGACAGATCACACAAGAATTCTTTCGAAGTTGATGATGAATTGGTCTTGGGAGTGTTGAACTTATTGAAGAAATGGAATACATCGAAGGATTACCTCGAAAGAACCGGTATCAAGCCCATTGTCTCTGATTTAGCATTAAAGACTTCATCATTGGAGATTAGAGTACAATGTGAAGAAGTCCAATCGCATTGGTCCACATTCAAAGAGTTTATGAGAATTAAGAAACAGGACCCTACACAAAGAAGTGGGAAGTTACAGTTCAATTCCAGAAGACGCGTGGATCATCAATTGGATATCAAATCACACAGTTCTACCCCCTCTGCTAATATCTGGAAAGAAGACGACTTACCACCTGACTGGTTCGCCGCTATTTCACCAGAGAATGGACAGGTTTATTATTTTAATAATTTGACGAAACTTACATCTTGGGAAAAGCCAAGTATGAAGAAGATCCAGGAGAAGAAGGACTTCATCCATCAAAAGTTGAAAGAACAACAGCAGGAGCAGAGGAAGCAGTACGAGCTGCAGAAACAGGAGGAGAAACTTAGAGAAAAGGACAGATTACAGGAGATTATCGAGGCTGCGAATAGAGCAGAGCAGGAGAAACTACGGAAGTCACAAGAGGACAACGAAAGAGAGATGAAGCGGAAGCAGAGAAAGGAGAAGCAGCTGCATTATAAAGGGCTAGATGAAGAGGAGTTCAAAAAAAGGTGGAAGCGACACTTTGCAGGGAGCGTCCCTAACATGTTGAAGAAGTACAGTGAAGAATTGGGCAAGGAGCATATAAAGGAGTGTGCCAGGGACATTGTAAACTTACTGGTGGACAAGGAGTACAAGAAGGACCCCACGAGAAAACCACCAAATGAAGAAGCATCAGTGGAAGTACACAAGAAGTTGAAACCGTTTGTGACTGTGTACATGGATAAGATGTTGGAAAAAGTGCGTGCGAAGAAGAAACGAGCAGAGCAGAGCTCTGGAGTGAAGAAGCCGTATCTGTGATTTCTGTTAGATGCATTAATTCCATGTATTATATATCGTTTTTTTTTGTTGTTGTTGTTATTGTTGTTGTTTTGTTTTAGAGTAACAATGGGTCCCATTGTTATCGCCCGATTGGGCAACTTGGTGGTTGCATCCCACTTGTATAGCACAATTTACAAAGGAAGAGAAGAATTGCTATATAAAGCTGCAGAGTGTATCCAGATCTTGATGTTTTTACTAATGGATATACACAGCAGACTCAGGTTTTAATGTACGGAGAACAGGAGCTACAAATGGAAGCACAGTATGAGGCACCACCAAGAGATACACATTGTTATTGTGCGCGGTGCCGGTACCAGAGGGAATACTACGAGAGAGCACTATCAGTGAGTATATAGTGCTACTGATTTCTATCAGAAGGACAAGAGAATTAACGAGCTCAGAACTTCTTCTACGGCTTTGGGTGTTTTATCTTTTGGCTGCTTAATGTATTTCATTGGTTTCGTGCCACACAGTTGGACTCCCAGTATGAGTGCAGTGAGAGCATCCAATGGCACTATGCGGATGAGATTACACTCCAACAGGATTTGGAAGATGAAACTACGCTGGTGGGGGCGGTAATTAAGTATCATGGGATCCAGAATAGGAGATTCAATGCGGTGTGTGGATGGGGTGCTTGTGGTTTGATGGTGATGGTGATTTCCGTGTGGATGCTTGTGGTGATCCTGAGTGACCCAATGCTCTGAATTTCAAGAGATAATTTGCGCATTTGCATTGAAATAATGACAACACCTCCTCACATTTGTACTATCCTATCCCTGGCATAATTCAGGTACAAGCCATGGCTCTGCGTATCGGCAAAAAGGTTAAAGTGTAGACGCGGTAGGGGCACGGTCGTATACATTACATAGAGAGATCTCTTGGAATGGAGTTCTGCTAGGAGGTTGGAATTTGGTGTTTTACAAATAAAAGTGTATACTACGAACAGTGGGATGCAAATAGTAGAATGTAATTCCCATTTAAAAAAAAAAAATCCGTATAACCACTAAAAGAGTTGTGCAAAATGGAGATGACCCGACGCACGATGAGATCTTTGACATTTTGTGTGTGGAAACGCGCGAATTGTATACATAAGCAGCCAAGATGATGGAGCACAGCCCAGTCATATAAAAAGCCCTGTTCGATTCTTTTCTCGAGAAATTTTTCTACGTGTTTAAAGCTCTTTGTATTCTGCTTTTTTCTACATTCTCCATAGACTCCATAGACACACCACAGAGTACACAAAGATGAAGCTTCTAATACTTTCGCTTCTCGGCCTCTCGCTGGCCCAGCAGAACAACGATCAGCAGAACAACAACCAACAACAAACATCTTCGAGTGCTTCTGCATCTTCCACCTCTGCTCTATACCCGGAATTCGGTGTCCTCGAGTTTGAAAACTTTGGGTTTGAAGGCTACTACCGCCACGTGAAGACTTTAGACGATTCGGACTCTTGTGACTGTGTATTGGCTTCTAATGATGATCGTACGGTGTTCTCCGGTGCCAACGCCCCATTGGATGAAGAAGTGTCTGTGCATTTCAGAGGTCCGCTGGTGCTCAAGACGTTCGGGTACTACGTAAGCACGGACTCTGACTCTGGTGAGTGGGAGAGATTGGCGTACTATGAGGGTTCGTCTGCCACATCGGAGAACGTCACCTTTTTGACCGCAGCTGGTGATAATTCTACTTGCTTAGGACAGGCGTTAACTTACGCTGGAAGTGATGGGTTGACAGAAGCTGACGATTCTACTGTGTTAGCAGACGACACTTTGATCTCCTCGGATGACGAGTTCATCATCTTCTCCAATATCTCATGTGACTCGTCTGGGTTTGATAACGATTGTGGTGTTTATAGAGATGGCATTCCAGCGTTCCATGGGTTTTATGGTACCACAAAGATGTTCCTATTTGAGTTCCAGATGCCGGAGGAGACAGCGGCAGATGATGACAGTTATTCATACTACAACTTGCCTGCTATCTGGCTCTTGAATGCTAATATCCCACGTACTTCACAATACCCTACAAATGAGAACTGTTCGTGTTGGGCAACCGGTTGTGGTGAATTTGACATCTTCGAGGTGATGAACACCACGGAGGCCACGCATTTGTACTCCACTCTCCATGACTACCAAGGAACAGGTGATATCGGGACCGGTCTTCAGGCCCCTGGTTGGATTATGAGAGAGTATAGCAGCACGATGCTTGGTGGTGTTGTCTTTGGGTCTGACGGCAGTGCCACTGTATTCCTGTCCAACGACACATCGATTGATACTACAATTGCAGCTAGTGATGTTGCCTCGTGGGTCTCTGGCTCTGCCTCCGAGGAATCAGAGACTGCGCTGACGTTGGTGTCGGCTACTAACACTGGTACTTCCGGTGCTGCAGGCTCTGTGCCGTTTGATCTCGACATTAGATATGTCTTTGCAGCATTTGCCCTGGTGGGCCTCTCAGCTGTGTTTTAGATAGAGAATAGGTCTATAGATTAAGTGTGTTAACAACAAGAGCGTATCTGTATGTTTTTTTTTTTTTACTTCAGTGACCTGCCGTTCGGCAGTTCTACTTTTATGCAGCCCACTGCAGCCCACTGCAGCCCACATGCAGCCCACATGCAGCCCACATGCAACTGATAAATTACCCCTTTTGGCACTCAATGGGCCATCGTCTAACACAAAATTTTTCCATAACCCCAAAACCCGGAGGGTATTTAATCTATGTCCCCTGCTGTGGAATTACAATATATATATATATATATACAAGTACAACAGAGAAGAACGACATAATGGGGTACCAGGCCACACTCATCACACTATCAAGTATTGCAATCACTGTGTTGATTCCACCTTTTATATGGCACGCCCGTACTGTTAACATCCCACTTATAACACTCCTTTGCTGGCTGTTAGTGATGGATACGAAGATCTTTGTGGATGCCATCATATGGGGTGGTGAGAACTTTATGGATAGATTCGATGGGAAGATCTATTGTGATATCATGGTGAAGTTATCCGTGGGTGCCAACGTTGGTATATCTTCGAGCGTCGCAGGAGTGTTGTTTAACCTATACAGAGTGCTCAGAGCAGACGCTGCACTTCCAGGACCACATTCCTTCCACAAAATCGCCGTGGACTTGTTGATCTCACTAGGAACCCCCGTGGTGGTTATGGCACTCAACTATCTGATTCAAGTGAGACGATATACCATTTTCCAATATTCTGGATGTCAAAATGCCGTGGATCTCTCGTGGCCCACAATTGTGTTGTATACGATGTGGCTCGTCATATGGGCCTTAGTTGGTGGTGTCATCAGTGTGTTAATTGTGTTCACCTATTTCCAAAAGCGGAAGGACGTTAAGGATATCTTAAGATGTACCAATTCTGGACTTACACTTGTAAGATTTGCCCGTTTGCTTCTGTTTTGTTCATTAGTGGTTCTTGTGATGCTTCCAGTGTCTCTTTTCCTCTTTGCAGATGGTATAAGTTCGATTCAAACGGATTACAACTACAAATTTGTTCATTCTCCTGCATTATGGAATTTGATTTCTTATATTGCAACTGGATCTCCATATATCTTCACATGGGTATATTTGGCCCTTTCATATGTTACTTTCATCTTCTTTGGTCTCGGTTCAGATGCAATTGAGATGTATTCGCAAGCTTTACACCGTATGGGACTCGGATTTGTAATGAATTGGTTCCAAAGGCGGAAAAATGATAAGAGAATCATAAAAGCTGATCAGATGGTATCTAATGTACTTGGGAAATCCCCTACAATTGGGTTTGATTTAGAGATGCAACGTATCTTAAGAGATGAACAACAACAAGATGGGAGAAGCCCTTCGTCCATATCAGATGTGTTTGGTGATAAATACCAGTATGACATTGAAGTCGAGGATGATATGGAAGACGACGAAGAGGTTAGACGTTATATCAACAGGTTGTATGAAGAGGAAGCATTGGACTCGGGGGACACAGAACAACAACAAGCTAACTATCACCCTGACGATGTCGGTTATAGCCGTCGTATCACTCACTACACTTAATCTTCTTCTTCTTCTTCTTCTTCTTCTTCTTCTTCTTTTTTGTTTCTTTTTGGTTTTTGTTACACTAAATTTACACTTAAGCATTAAGAATAGTACATACATTTTAGCCAAAAAAAATCAAATTTGTCTCTTCTTCTACTCCTCCTCTTCAACGGCTCTTGGGTTGGACAAAAGCTCGATTCTGTTCTGGATGAACGACACGGAGGACACCTTGGAGCCGTCCTCTTTCTCAAACACATCCTGCTGGAGGTTGGCATCGATATGGACAAGGGCACTAATTTGAGTTAGTATTCTGGGTCTGAAATTGTGACGCGTCACACTATGTGGTGACATGTCTATTGGACGCGTCCGGGAGTGTGTGGCATTGGTGGAGGGGAAGAAAAAGCAAAAAAAAAGAAGCAGACGTACCCTTTCTTCACGTATTGTGACATGTAGTTGATCTGGTTCTCGCTGAATGCAATGACATTGAACCATGAAGTAGGACCATCCTTCTTGGTTTGGACTGCAACTGGGTATCTGATGTACTTGGTTCCTGAGGAGGACTCACTCTCCACAATATCTTGGCCGACACGGCCGATGAGCTGTGCACGGGCAAAGGCTGAGCGAGCAGCGGAAGAGGAGAACGATCTGGTGGCGGTTCTAAGCATTGTTGACAGTTAATTTCTGGGAAAGAATTTAGATGAATGAAGAGTAAAAGAGGTAAAAAAAAAAAAGAAGGCTGGAACAATTGGAAGTGTAAATTTGGTGGCGCGTTTGGGTTATTTATTCGCGATTAGGAAGGAGGGACTAACCAACAGTGTGTATAATAAATAAGTCCACAAGAATTTCCATTCTGGGATCGCAATCGGGTTTCATATATTTTTCAGCCGTGTGTGGGTTTTCAAGCCTTGGGACTAGATTACGCATGGGACTAGGGCCTAGGGACTAGGGGGGAGGAAGACCTGCATATAGACAGACTCAAATTGTGACACACAGACAGACACCTTATCAAAAATGAGGGGATCGCCCCGCTGACTTCTTAACTTCTACCAAAAAAAAAAGGTGGCCGACTCAACCAGCAATCTACTACAGATAGAAACAAACATTTGAGAGAGAGAGAGAAAGAAAGAGACTTTTCTTTGATCTACAGATTCTCAGATTTATCCTTCTTTTTTTTGGCTTGAAGTGTTGTTTGCAGTGCAAACGTTACTGATAGGCACTTGGACAAAAGCCGGTATAACACGAGATAAACAACACCACGGCAAGATGAACCAGAACATGCTGAGAGGTTTCCATTCACAGAGCACACAGAATGACGTTCCAACTGCAGAAGAATCGAAATCAACTGCTAGATTCGACGAGCTTAGTTCGAGTGGCGTGGAGAGTGACTGGATTTTGTTCTCCCCGTTGAGTGAAGAGGAATCAACCGGTGACGTGTTGAGTAATTCCACTGCCGAAGCTGCAGTGCACCAATCTGAGGAAGAAGAAGAAGAGACTGATGATGATGATGATGATGATTCTCTCATTGAATCCTTGGGAACCACCAACGTGGAATTATCTTTGCAATTGGAGCAATCAACACCATCAGAGGATAACGAGTATCTCCAATCTCTACAAAGGGACGACTACATCACAAACAGAATCGACACGTGGCGCAAAGAACAGGCAAAGGCGATGATCAACGACTTGCATAGACATTCTTTTTTGAGTTCTTCCACTAACACGATGGAGAGATCTTCTGACTTTTTAGCATCCTGGGGCGTGGATGATCGGATGTTTATCGGGAATGACACCGAGAATGTTGATGAAGTTACACACAAGAGATTCTACGGAGATGATTTACTCAAGGGGTATAACCAATGGGAAGTACAAAAGATCAAACGCGTTGCTCAACAGTTATCCTCATCTCTTACCAGGGAGAGATTTCACCACCACACACCAACCACCTCATTCAGAGCGCGTCGCTCTTCTCTATTGATGAATCTATCACGGTCTGCTAATAAGTACTTTGTTGAGAAGAAGGCCGATAAGCCCTTTTGGCAACGTGATTCTGTATCATCTCTGTCCACTGGGTCGGTGGTGGGGTGAAAAAACTTTCTAGACTCTCTACTTTTATGAAACATACATATATATTCTCTCACTCATCAAGCAACCTGTGCCACTGCCTGTGCCTGTGGCTGCAGTTTGATATCCGTCTTCTCCTTTAGTTCCTTCTCCTTTAAATCTTTCTCCTTCTGTGCTGCAGCCTCATCCTGTCTCTTCAACATCGCAGTGTTCCACCCTTGGATCTCATCACTCTGCTTGACAAAGTGTGCGAATGGGTATGATGGAAGCGTCTTTGTAGGCGTATCTTCCTGGATAAGACCCATATCCACCTGTCTCTTAATCAGCCCATCCAAATATGGCAAAATATGATCTCTGAAGCATTCAAATCCTTTATACTTGATGATCTTGTCCGGGGCCTCATACATGATCTTCTTTAAGAGCGAAGGCACCAATGGTTCATCTTTCATCTCGTCAATCGAATAGTAAACAGGGTGGTTTGTAAAGATAATCGCCTGTGTCTTTGGTAGTCTTCTGAGTGTTTGTCTCTCCACACGCACGTTGAACTTGCGCTCATCAATGGACGAGTCCACTTTCTCACCGTCTTTCAAAGAGTACACGTTGGAACACAACAAGTTGTGATCCCAAGTGCAATACCATGACGCACGCTCCACAGGGTCAGCAGCAGTCATCTTAGAGAACCAACGTTCCATCGACTTCTTGAGCTTCTCCTCGTAGTATGGAACCTCCGTATGGATCACATCCAGGCTTCTGCCCAGCTTGTAGGAGATACCAAAAGAGCCGCCAGGGAACGGAACAGCGGCGGCAACCAAATAGTGCTGACCATCAGCACGCTTCTGAACGATGTAAAAGTCCTCCTTGGCCATCTTGGACACGTAAATCAGCGGGTGCTCCTTCAGTGGGAGACTCATGTCCAACATCTCGCCAGTGAGTTCGTTCTTCACGTGGAACCCGCCGTCCGTGGAGGTAAACAACAGTGGATAGCGCTTCAGCATATGTTGAGCCACCATTTCCATCAGCTCCACACAGGCATCGTAGCCCTCTGGGAGCCAATCGATGTTGTCCTTGCCGTACTCGTGGTAGATCCGCTCTTTCTCCTGGATGTAGTGCCAGTAGTACTTGTCCATGTCCAGCCAGTGGTTCACATCAAGCTTGAAGATCGACATCGTCTGGTGGTATGGCCATCTGAATGGTCTCCATGGTCTGTCATCATACGTTTTCACCTGCTCGGGAGTGATGTACAGCGGAGTAGGCTGTGGTACCTCACGTTCCTCGTACATATTCTTTTCCTTCTTAGGCAACTGGCCAGCAGTTGGAATGGAGGAAGTAGTCTTCTTCTGGAGTCTCTGCATCACCGGGATGTAGGCCACCAGGGCCACCAACAGTGCAACCAACGAGAGAACAACAACGTCGGCCATTCTTGTTCTATGGTGTATCTTCTTCTCCCTTCCCCATTGCAAAATCAAATCATCAAAGGAACATCCACCAGTATATTTATATATACACCCCTAGATAAGAATGGCCCTCCTTTGTTATGCAAGGGATTGCATAGCCGGATTTGGCACAAAAAAAGTGACAGGGAAAGCGATGCCTATTTGGGAAGGTGTGTCCCCACTGGCACATAATGTATATTCTAAGGATTCTAAGGATCACAAGGGGGGGAAAATTTGACTCTATTCTGGCAATGGGACCGGTGACGTATGGGTTCCATCGTACGATTATATAAATAAAGTGAAAACAACAATATTACATTACAGAATAGAATATGGGGTCATTTGTGCGTTTGATGGATCTATTGTTCTCAGTTACTATGAGCGCACCCCCCACTGCTTATGCTGATAAGAGTGCGCGAACCACCGATAAGACAATATATACAGTAGATAGAAATTCTTACATAACGATCAGTTATCAACAATATATTGGGAAGGAAGGATTTTTTTTTTATAAGCGGTGCACAGAATTTGAGTGCACGCGAGAAGCACGTAACCACGAAGACAGTAAGTAACTATATAAATTAGTAATCAACAAGCCCATCAACGGTACAGTTGTTCAGCTCGTTGACGTTGAAAGAAGAGACGTAGCAGTAAATCTCATCGCAATCACCATCCTCACATTGTGGAACATATGGAGATTTTCTATAGGAGAAATCAGAGTACCATTGAGCCCATGTCTCATTGGTCTTGATATTTTCCACTGCCTTGGCCCAAAAAGTAGCGTTCAATGGAGAGTTCAATGGCCATTCACCCGATGGGTCATATGCATCTCTAGCAGAGTATTCAAATTGCCACACTGGTTCACTACCGTCATCATAGAAAGTCTCGTTCAACTGGGTGTAAAAGTTGTAAGAGTTCATGATACTGAAGGTTTTGGAGTCAACCTCATAGTATCTCCAACCTGGGTTATAGTCAGACAATGGAGTAATAGACTGTGTGATCCATGTGTTCATAATTGCATTGTCAATGGTCTTGTTGTCGTTGGCATACAAGATGTTAAACTGGTCTTGGTGAGTGTGACCAAAGAACAATCCTGCAATTGTAGTTGGAGAGAATCTGGTGATAATCTGCTTGTAGATCTCAGCTTGCATAGGTAATGTGTCATAATCGACAAATGGAATATGTGCAATGATCCAAACACGTTGACCATTCTGTTCAGATTCTAATAACTCGTCAACGATGAACTGCAACGTACCAAATGGATCAAAATTTTCAGACATGTTGTGGTAAGAGTACATATTCTTCTGGTAATAAGTGTTGGAGTTAATGGAGATCACCTTAAGACCACGCTCAGTGGTGACAGAGAACCCAGTGTAGTGTTTCTTAATATCACCCAACTGTTCAAATGGTAACCAACCGGCACCAACCCAAAGATCAGCCATGAGTTCTGCATTCCACTCATACATGTTGTCATGACCAGAGTCATGCGGTGCGATCTGACCATAGGGGAAAGTATCGTGGTTACCCAACACAGAGAACACAGGGATATCCTGTAGGTACTTCTTCATATCCCTAACGATGAGCTCTTCGGACTCAATGGTCATGTTGTAATCGGTGTATTGCAACTCATCATGATCAATCATATCACCGGTGAAGATAGCAAAGTCGAACGATACGTTGTTCTCCTTCTGGTACTCCACAATAGACTTCAAAGAAGAGTTGATCAACAGTTCCGGAGAGTCACACTGGTAGTGACCCCACTCCTGAGCAGGCGACCAGATCGAGGAATTGAACACATCGGAGGTAACATCATCTCCCAGGACAAACTCACCATCATCGTTATAGTAAGAGTCGTGGAACGTCAAGTCAGAATTGTCAACGGTGTCAGGCTTCTGATACTCGTTGTAAGAGTGTGGCGTACAGCCCATGCCGTTGTTGGTGGCATTACCTTCAGCACCGAGCCTGTAGTCCAACTCAACGTGGATGTCCGAGATGTGAAGGACATTAAAAGTCTCATTTCCCGGTGTTGGTGCCACATTCAACGACTCGTTCTTCTCGGGCCACCAAGAAGAGAGATCAATCTTTGGCAATGCAGGCAAGTCACATTGGCCAGTAAGCTTGTAGTAGCAGAAATAGTCACCGTCGAGCCCCCAAGGATCCATCGTCTGCAACATGTTACCGAAATCAGTACCAGTGCTGGAGTTGTGCACGGTGTTTCTGCCAAAGTAGGCCTTGCAGTTGTCCTCGGACAAGATAACGTTATTGTTACACCACTGGGTAAACACGGGGGAGACGAGCTCTGGCTTGGTGAGAGCCAACGTCTTACCGACTTCCAATGCGGCTTTACATCTCTGGCAGCCACTGAGCGGAGTGGTGCCGTTGGTGTACAGTGACTTCAAGGCAGCGAGGGTCTGCTCAACGATAATCTCGTCAGATGGCACTAAAGTGGCACCGTTTCCCCAGGTCGTGTCAAGCACAGCAGCAAGGTCAGACGATAGAGCATTTGCCAGGGCGGCAAGCATCAATGCAGGCAAAGCAGCCTTCATATCTCACAGAGGCTGATGGTATGGATGAGGAAGTCACATCTCAGGTCAGGTTGTTGGGTAAAGAGGGTAAAGCAGCATCGTTTTATACCATTCACACACGGCGGCAAACGGCAACGGACCCGTGGGTGCTCAGGGGTAAGAACCAGCCGCTTTTGCATTCAGATAAACTGCGCACTTTGCATTGTTCATTTCAGATTCATGTGAAGGAACGTGGGTTTATTAGGTGTCGATCTTTGAAATCTCGGACAGTTCTCCTTCGCACGGCGGAAGTTGATCTCGACCGTGGATGATAGGGGAAGGGTTCTTTTTCTTTGACGAGACTATGAACGGGCGGTTAGAGCAGAACTTGTTCCATTGACTAGGCGAGAGTTCTTTAGCTCGCCAGCCAACGGTGTCACTTTTGATAGAAAAGTCTTAGCCTGCATTGTCTACCCCTCCTCCCAAGGTGCGCGCCTTAGTTTACTACACCGCAGTGCAACGCACATGATTAGCCATGTGAGTCTGCAGCCAGATAACTTATTGTAACGTACAATTAGAAACTCATTACATAAAACAAGTTGCAAAGGTGCACCGAGCATCGCTAGCACGGCACGTGAGTTTTTTTTTAGTGGATGGTTGAGGTTAAGGTAAGAAATGAGAGAGGGATGACATCAGACAAAGAACGGAACACAAGTTGTGAAAGGAGACACAACAGCACATTCAGAGTCTTCTACCACGACGACCACCTTTTCTTCTGGTGGAGTCGGATGGGATTGGGGTGACATCCTCGATTCTGCCGATTCTCAAGCCGGATCTGGCGAGAGCTCTCAAAGCGGACTGACCACCTGGACCTGGGGTCTTGGTGGAGGTACCACCGGTGGCTCTGAGCTTGATGTGGACGGCGGTGATACCAACCTCCTTACACTTCTGAGCAACGTCCTGGGCGGCCAACATGGCAGCGTATGGGGAAGACTCGTCTCTGTCAGCCTTGACCTTCATACCACCAGTGACACGGGCAATGGTTTCCTTACCGGACAAGTCGGTAACGTGGACGAAAGTGTCGTTGAAAGAGGCAAAGATTCTGGCAACACCAAAGACCTGGGAGCCGTCACGAACCTGTGGACCGAGAGTAACGTTAGCTGGTAGGTGTTAGTATTCTGTAGAGCTTAGAGTGTGCCAGGGAGGAGGGCAGCTGCGGGACTTTTTTTGAGAGCTGAGCAGAGGATAGAGTAGAGAATAGAACTGAGAAAGTAGAGTAGAGTGCTCCATGTGTTTATAGTGTCTTGATGTTTCTCTAGAGTGTTCTTGGTTGGGTTCATACTTGATGAGTTGAAATAGTGCTTGAGATGGGGCTCAAGGTACACTAAGATCCAGTTATAATGACATCCATGCGTTCTTTAGCATAAGCAATCATTACAGAATGATACTTTCAGTGGTGTACCTCCTTGTTGTGAAACCCACAACATCAAGTCTCTTTATAACACATTAGGCGGTTGGCTTCGGCCAAATCACTCGTCCACTCATATCCAACACAAAAGCTCTTCTCAATATCGTCTCTGCTGCATTATAGCTCATCGTCCGGCCATTCACGTATCACATACCAGACATGATTGGTATTCTGTTCCTGGGTTAAAGGTTGTCCTTGTTGCTTGTGAGTCTCTCTCAAACTACTTTTTCAACAAAAAGTTTTGCGTCTGCGCGCGCGATCCCGCCAACACTCACACACACACACACACAGTTTCGCACCGCGCTCACGCTGGCGCTCGCTCTGGAGAGCTCCTTTGGAAAAATATCCCCCTGTTATGTACGGGGCAACACACTTTTATTTTGTGCGTGTGGGCGCGAAATGAGAGGTATTTTGGCCGGTGTGTGACTGCCCTGGGGAAGTACACGTGACTAACGAGGTAGGGCAGGGCAGGGCAGGGGGATAGTTCCATTATAGGTTCATTCTAGATGGCATATATCACTATGGGGTAGCGGCAGGTTACATGAGACGTCTGAACGGCATTAATCTCCTTCTGTTAGTTGAGGAGAGGTTCCAAGAACCATAGTACTATCATTGCCAAATTCCCAAATAGGGAGGAAATCAAACATCAACACTATACAACCTACTCCAAATCTAAATTACAAGCTTTTTATTTTTTTGGATACACCCCGAATGCAATATCCACTGTTTAGTAGACGAAACCCAAGATCTTACCAGAAACGTGCTTACGTCTGGCCTCCTCGTGGTCCATGATACCAGCAGAGGTGGTGAGGATAACGTAACCAAACTGTCTAGCTGGGAGCAAGTTGTCGGTCCACTTCTCAATGTCACCAATTCTAACGTTGAATCTTGGGGAGATGACACCGACCTTGTTCAAACGACCGTTGAGCTGGACGACGATCTTACCGGATCTGTGGTCGTCAATGTACTCGAACTCGTCAATGTAACCGTGTCTCTGGATAACCTGCAAGAACTTGATGATAACCTTGGAGGATGGTCTGATGATGACCTGTCTCTTACCGGTCTTCTCGGCGTTGTTGATGGCGTTCAAAGCGTCAGCGAGGACAGAGGTTCTGGTCATTTTGGGCTGATGTGTCTCTATAAGCGATCCCTTCTTGTTGACGTAGTGCTTGTGTTTAGTGGAAAATTTTGAAAAAGTGTCGAGCGAGCGCGCACCTACCATCTTCACGCTCTCAATGATGCCCTGTATCTAGTCACGCGAGTTTGGCTAAACCCTGCTTGGGAGCGCGAACGCGCTGGCAGTCCCTTTGTACAAAACACCTACACACCCCATAGTAAACACCGCGAATCTACCTTCGTGGTTCACACATCCGTGCACCACTGGTGGTGGAGCGCGAGGACTCGCCCTGGTGGGCGAAAAATTAACTTGAACACTCACAAAGTAGAGGTTTACACTAAGCGCATTTAAAGAGTTCAACGATTTCAAGAAGTAACAATGCCTGTACGTGGCCATATATGAGTGATATGATGTTGATGCGAGAGATGAGTCCAACAGTGATAAGTGGAGCCAAGTGGATTTGGAGTGTGTTGCTTAGAGCACTGGAGGAAAAACATGCAAGAGGACCGACCGACTTTAAAGATCAAGATTAAGGAGCATAGAGGCCCAGTGACCGGAACTACAAAGAAGTACAGACATATAGGAGAATAATGGTGTACGTCGATGATACGGAGTCCATGGAGTTGTTCAAGGAAGTACCAACTATATGAGGCACCACACGAGGTATCAACAGGTGAAGTAAAGCCATAAGCCAAGAGTCATAACACATCAAAGGCTAGACCAGCTCACACCTCCAACATACACACACAAAGCTGAAACTATCACTTTAATCTCTCATCATATCCTTACCCGAAGACCTAGAGTACTAACACCCCACCAGTCCCAGAAGTCTTTCAAGACCAAGCAGAAATTGGCCAAGGCCCAGAACCAGAACCGTCCATTGCCACAGTGGATCAGATTGAGAACTGGTAACACCATCCGTTACAACTCCAAGAGAAGACACTGGAGAAGAACTAAATTGAACATCTAAGCATCTTTTACCCATACCGAAAAAGGTTATGTGTATGTTATGCTTTATATTTGTTTGATTTCTTAATTCTTCACCCACCAACTACAAAATCCTTCTCTGCCTTTTATTCTGTTTGTTTGAAACTACGCTCTCTTTGATACTACAATGCTTTTGCTGTTTTGATTGAAGAGGATATGTTGTGATAGCTCATACGAGCTGAATGTAAGGTCTGTACATTGATGCATACTTAGTGTTGTAGCTGTTGATCTTAAATCGTAGTAGGATTGGGGAGAATCAGAGATTGCGTGTTTAGTTTCTTATTCGAAATGCCCTCATGGTTCTATATATGGTTGCCCTGGTTATATCAAACGTGTGGCCCGGTGCCGACTTTTGTGAAGTGAAAAATTGCCTGGTCTATCAAACAACAAAGAAACTCTACAGCCTTCCAAATTGTTTCGACGTTTTGAGATGACTTCAGACGGCATAATGGATCGGTTGGCCTGTTACTGCTCATCTGAGGCTCATTGAGATTCTGTTATGAAGGTATGTCCTCTTTCTCTATCCATATGATATTCCAGACCCCCAGACACTATGATGAACAAATACAAAGAACAAAGCTAGATAGTATATGAGACTCTGTGATTTGAACTCTTTGGAAAATAACGAAATCTGATGCCATGCGGACGTTTTACACTCGGCGTATGGTAAGTGTTTGGGCATCGAATGGAGGTCCATTTATGGAGGAGCACTACTGAGCTTGGAGAACTAACATGTGAATGCAGATTGGAACACCATAACAGATCGATTGTATACCAATACACTTTCATCAATCACATGGACGAGCGTAGTATTAATTGGTGATTCGCACAGGATGTGTTTGGCTTAAATGCTGACTCAATGACGTTGTCCTGTTGTACTTCGTGTCTAAATCATGAGCTTTATAGTATATGGCTACACCCAGGCTCTTCTGGACAGTAGTTGGTCAATCTTCAGTTCCAGAGCTCCATTTTTCGAGCCTTCTATATGACCCAGACTCTAGACAGCACAAAGTATAGCCACAAAGAGCATATACCCCAGAGATCTAAACAGTCGACAATCTTTATACAGCCCTTACCCAGCAAAACACGAAATGGGTCGGAAAACTTGCTCAATTGAGCCAACACATGAAAGATTTGGTGCTTCTTCACTGCCTTGCTTACAGTTTCTGCTCCTTTGATCAGCCACTCCAAGTAGCTTTGTTTGTTTTTATTTTGATCGACACTGCAGACGGAAGCCGCTGCAGAGCGGCCGATAATCACAACGGTGCTGGTGCACTTTCATCATTGGCCGGGAAGAGAAGCCGGCAACGGCCTGAGCTAATCTCCAAGCGATCGGCAATGATATGTAAGACAGTGGCGGCCTGTAGAGGTGCAGAGTTGCCTCTACAGGCTACGTTCCGCGTGCCGCTTGCTTGTCTGGCTCCGTCACCAATCCAGTTGTTCGGTGGAGTTGGGCGCACCACGGCTTCCATGGCTGGCAAAACAGCGGTCGGGGGTCCTGGTGCACGAGCAGTGGGGAGAAAGTCCTAACCTTCCTGCTCCCGTTTCTGGCCACTTGTTTAGTGACACTGCTTGGGTGTGTGCGTGTGTGTTTGAGCAAGAAGGAAGCAGTTTGGTGTTGGTTACTCTGTGCGACATGTTACATATTCGTTTCGTATGCCACTCTCTGTGCGGTTGTATGCCTCACGAGGCGTGGAGCATACCGTGCTCCACAGATACACCACAGGCAAGAACCTCTGCCAGGGAACATCTGACAACACACCCAACACACACACCAGGACAACTGCCGTAATGTTCAGCAACTCAGTATCTGTGATCTGTGGTAGAAGGCAGACCCTAAGGTGATGTTTCTGCTGGTGGAGTCCAAACGTGAGGAAACTGGGCTGACCAGATGATTAATTTCCTTTTCGGCTCTTTTGATCTAAGATTTACAGATCTCTCCCTTCAATCACGCTTTAATACTCTCTCTTTCGAGCCTTGAGCTTGCTTTTAATAGGATACATCCACGTTAGCTCTTCTCTATATGACACGCTAGCTCAAGAGAGATTCCCAATTCCTAGATCCGTAGAGTGTCCAATATAAAGAACCACATCCAAATCACAAGTATTGGACTCCCCAATTGAGTGGTTCTCAGACACACCGAGTATATGACCATGCCACGATTGTAAACGGTATGTGTTGGGGGTAGAAGATTCCAAGCTTTGATCTTAAATCCTCACGAGGACGTACATACGTCAGGCATTCGGAATATTTGGAATATGAACAGATTCAAACAACATGAAGCACTGAAAAAGGACACATGTATGAATGGAATTGATGGGGGGAGAAATTAGATCAACAACTGATCGGTGTATAATCCATCACAGATTGAGCTCAACGTGTGCGAACACACAGAGTAGAAGTGGCGTTGATAGCCAGACATGGTCCAAAGATGCAAAGCTTGAGCAGAGATCTGCATCTTAATTCTATTATCGAGGGGAAAAGAATGAATACATACCAGAGCACGACTTAATACCATATTCGCCCACGACAACATTCTCGTCAATTGGGCCCACCAGCATAGGCACATCGGCTGTATCTGCGTGCTTTCAGGGCGGCTTCATCAACTCCATTGGTACACAGCACTGAGGACCATATCTACAGAGGTGTAAGTGGGTTCCTGGGGCTGGGCTCAAGGCCCAAATCACATTCCTTAGAGGGGATACCAGCGGATGCACCGCTGCTTATATGTCGATGCAGGTCAACGCGTCAACTTGCGTAGAAATACATGCGACTTCCCGATTCAGATTATAGTGGCGCATCTTCTCTGTTGCCCGGGCAACAGCCAATATTTTCGAAGGGGCCGCACCAACAGGTTGCTGGGCGAACCGATGACTGCGACCGGTGCTGCCAACAAAATCAAAACAAATAAAAAGCGAGTCCTCCGCCCTTCCCACCACGCACCAACAGCCGCCGCCGCATACCCACCGTCGCACAGGGCAACGAACTGGCTAAACTATCAACAACAAAGCCAGGTAAACAAACACCCGTCTGGCACACACACTGAGCTCACAACAAGAAGCTCAGCACCACACAACGCCACCGAACTTTCTGTTTTTCTCTCTCTGTCTGAGCGAGACGCGTCCTGTCTGTCTCCCATCGAAAAAGAGGTCGCCACTGCTCAGAAGCTGAAACAGAGCAACCGCCTGGTACTTGAGAGTTGTGTTTGTTCTTTTATCTGATTTGCAAGACTTCAGAGACCATAAAGAGAGCATAACCGCCCGCTACCTCACACTGGACATATGATTACCCGCCGGCAGCACAGGCAACAACATAAACAACAACAAAACATGAACGACGACAACTACACAGCGTCCAAGAAGAGAGTTTTAAGCGAGTCGATGCTCTCACCTCAGCTCAGAGACTCGAACTGCTCGTCGTTTCAGCCCCTAACCGCCACCCCGGAACACACAACTGTGCGCTCATCGCAAGGGTCTCAGGGACTGAGAAGAAGTGTTGGTTTACTGCATCTGAGCATAGAGACGTCGCCAAGACACACAACATCACCAAAGCTTTTGCGGCTGAAGAACAGAGTGTCGAACCAGGACATCGATGATACCAATCTCGAGGTGGAGAATTGGTCACCCTTCAAAGACCCATCGACACCATCATTGAAAGTTGGTAATTCGTTGAAGAGACCGGCATCGACCAGCAGTACTTCAATGTCTCCATTTATCAATGATGACCAGAAGCCGCTAATATTTTCTACAAAGAAGCAGAATGGGGAAGTCAAAGAGAATAGAACCTCCATTCATATGAAGTTCAACAAGCTACGAAAGATGGTGTCGCTGGACAAGGTGACATACGATACAGAGTCCCCATTCGACAAGGACTTGCACCCTTTACCGAACCCGTCGATACACTTCCAGTCGAACAACAAGGAGAACGTGATGGAGTCGCCAAGCAATTCGCCTTCGAGGCCTGCGAGACAGAAGATGAAATTGGACAATGGCTACGCTAGCAACAAGTCCTTGCTCCACTTGAAGAATGCAACGGCAAACACAGATGATCCAGATTTCATCACGCCAAGCTCATACAAGTATGTAAAACCACTGCAGACGGCGTTCATGTCCTCAGGGCTCTTGAGTAAGAAGAACAGATCAGCGAGCGAGTCCTTCCACCCACCAGAAACCCCATGCAAGAAGCCACTGAACTTGAGTATCCAGACTGTACAGAAACAGAAGTTCCCAAGTTCCAACTTGGCTAATGTGATCACAGCAAGCTCTCCAATGATTGAAGACAAATCCACTCCAATTCCTAATGACAAAGATACCCCAAATGGAAGAACTTCTTCGGCTCTTCGCAACTCACAATCAACCCCTTATGATGCTTCCCCATCTGCCAATACCCGCAATCAGAGCAGTCTTCCGAGATCTGCTCGTGCTTTAAACACCAATGAGCTCAGAGATTGTATCCTACGGTTCACCTCTGACTTTGATGACAGCACTGAGTCAATCTTCGATAACGACTCTCGCAATGCTAATGACCCATCTACACCAACAAAACTCAGAACCGTTAAGGGTACCCCATTCAACAAGAACCTGAAGCTGAACCTCAGTGCTATCAAGAATGAGTTGTGCAATGGCGAGTCTACTCCACGAACCCCGGTTGATGTTACGGCTGATACGAGTGGCGATCTCTCTAACATGTCAAGCATTGGCGGGAACGCATCATTGTTGAATACCTCAACATCTACTGTGGATGAGCATCTGACTTCTAAGTTTGAGAACGTTCAGACCGTGGGTAATGGTGAGTTCTCTAACGTGTATGAGATCACTTTCCAGACCGTGAAGTACGCTGTCAAGAGAATTAAAACTCCACTGTTGGGACCAAAGCGTCGTAAACGTATGCTTGAAGAAGTGGAGTTGATGAAGACCTTGCAGGAGAACGAACCAATGGATGATGAAGGCAAGGAGTACGTGATCAACTTCATCAATGACTGGGAGCATAACGACCACTTGTACATCATGATGGAGTTCTGCGAGAATGGTCCGTTGGACAAGTTTTTGGCCGACAGTGGTAAGCTCTCTAAGCTTGATGAATGGAGAATCTGGAAGATCCTTGTTGAGATCTCCATGGGGCTCAAGTACATTCATGCTTCGAACATTTTGCATTTGGACCTGAAGCCAGCCAACATCTTCATCACTTTCGAAGGTTCTCTAAAAATTGGTGATTTTGGTATGGCTAGTAATTACCCGGTACCTAAGGGCTTTGAGAGAGAAGGCGACAGAGAGTACATTGCTCCAGAAGTGATTGCACAGCAAAAATATGACAAACCCGCTGATATCTTCTCCTTGGGTTTGATAATGGTGGAGATTGCGGCTAACATTGTGCTGCCGGAATACGGTGTTCACTGGCATAAGCTGAGATCCGGCGATATGTCTGAAGCTGGCAGATTGAGTTCCGGTGATTTGAACTTGAACTCGTACAACGACTCTTCTACTTCAAAGAACTCCACTTTTTCCTCGATGTTCAACAACACCGCCATTACTGCCATTACTGAGTCTTCCTACTGTTCTTTCTATGATCCAAACGCCAGAAGGCTACCTGCATGGACTCCAAAGTTTTTGGTTGATGGCAAAGGTGCCTTGGACAAAATTGTGGAGTGGATGATTTCTCCATCTCCGGAGAACAGGCCTACTGCTGCGGACATTGTGAACACCCTAGAGGCTCAGTTTGTGGAGGTCAGAAGAAAAGCCGGGGCTGTGATCTTTGAGGGCGAGTACGGTCCACAACCAGACGCTGATGAAGAATCACTGATGACCTCTGAGCTCAAGGGCTTGAACTTAAGTGGTGGCTCTGCCCTGACGCTAACTGTTCCATCCGATGGCATGGACCAAGACGAGTGGTGAACGAGTTATAACTTTAACGACCGAAATATTTAACGAGTGTTTAAATTATGAATGACAATGACCTTGAAAGGAATGTAGTAGCCTTGATCCGCTTCTCTGGTGTGTATGCCCATATCAGCCAAAAGTTACTCCCAAAAGGGGAGGTCGGGCCACGCTCTCGCGCTTTTAGGGGGGAATTTCGTGTGGAAAGCCCGGGCCGACCAACCAGTGCACTCGGAGCACACCCATTAAAGGGAATTCGATATCAATTCAAGTATTTTCGACGGGCGGTTACGAAATTCCTTTGAAGAGAAGTTGGATTGAGCTGTGCACAAGAAGATTGTTCGATTTCAAGTGAATTTTTTGCCTCTAATTGCACGAAACGCCGTTGTACGGATCCCTGATTACCCGCCAGCCACTTTCAAGGAGCCACCCAATAACCAAAAAAATTGGAAGCCAAGGATCACCCAAATGGAGAGAACACAGTACTCATCGTCGATCTTAGTGTCGCAGAAGCCCATCGAGGCCACGGAGATTGTGCGTGTGCGCTTGTCGCAGGCGAAGCTCTTGAACGACGAGTTCTCCCATTTCTTCAAGAGATACTACGACATCAAGGCTGACTACCTGTCCCAGCTCAACAAGCTCGTGCAAGACTCACACGACTTGAACAAGAACATCGAGTTCAGAATCTTGGAGAACAATGTGCTCTCGCACGACGAGCTCCAGCACTACAACGTTGATGCTATCGGGCACTTGTCTGAGATCTGGAACAAGGTGATAAGCGAGATTAAAGAGGAGATTTCCGCTAATAACTCATTGAAAATGGTCGTAGAGGCTGACGTGATCAAGCCTTTGACCGAGTACACCACGAAGAACAAGCAGTGGGCTGATATCAGAAATCTGCATGCAAAATTGAGCGATGTTGCTAAGAGCATCGAGGTGTCTCAGGACAAACTTGAGAAGTACGATGGCTCGACGAGGCACGCAGATAAGGCACAGAAGTATGACTCGCAGTTGCAGTCTGCCAATGCCGCTTGGGACTCTGAGGCACCGTATGTGTTTGAGTTTTTTGAGAACACGGACTTTGCGAGATTAAGCTTCTTGAGAGATTCTCTTCTGAGATTCATCTCTGCCTATGCTGATTCTCTCTCGAAGATCACCACTTCCAATGAGCAGACGATGTCAACGATCCTCAACTTTGACCCAGAGCTTGAGATCTCGAGATTTGCCAAGGTGTCGAGTGAGACAGCATATGTTCCAAAGGCGGCTAGACAAGCTGCTGAGTCGCCAGTGGTTTCGAAGTTACCACAATCTCCACACAAGAACCGTGTTTCGTCTGTTGCCACGACTGCCACTACTGCTACCGTGGCCACTGCCTCATCTTCCGCTCCTGGTACGGAGAAGGACAAGAAGAAGAAGAACAAGTTGAGATCCAAGGTAGGTTCCATCTTCCACAAAAAGGATAAGAAGGACAAGAAGAAGCTGAACATTGGTGCTGCCGTGCCAGAGTCCGAGACTTCGTCATTGAATGGAAGCGCTAGGGGACCAAACCGTAAAGGTTCCAGAGCCTCTTCGTTTTTGTCTTTGGGCAACCATTCTTCCTCCAACTTGGGCAACGGCGCTCACACTTCTCCAAGTAAGAACCCATCTCCATTGGCTCAACGCACAGAGGCTCCACCTGCTGTTCCAGAGAAGCAAAGTTCCGCTACTCCTACCTCTGAGGTTCCGATGTCTTTCAGCCAGGTGCCACTGAAACCTGTTTCTAGAGCTTCTTCCAGTGCCAACGTGGCCCAGAGCCAGCAGAGTGTGAACTCTTTCTCCGAGACAAGTTCTCATATCAACAGTGTCAGTGATGAGCCAACGGAGAATGTGTTCCAGAAACCAGAGGAGGCACAAGACACTTCACAGTTCGACCCACACAGGGCACCTCCTCCACCACCATCGAGAAAAACGGGTACCCTAACTAACATCCGTGAAGACACTGCGTATTCGTTTGAGCAACCATCTGAACCTGTTTCGC
This sequence comes from Petasospora taoyuanica, assembly GCA_030567055.1. NCBI lineage: Eukaryota > Fungi > Ascomycota > Saccharomycetes > Phaffomycetales > Wickerhamomycetaceae > Petasospora > Petasospora taoyuanica. The sequence continues at coordinate 24,652 of JAKUBZ010000057.1, forward strand.
ACGGCCAGGTCCCACCACCACCGGTGAACAGACGTGATATTCAGAGTGGGCTGTTTACAAACCTGAACGCCACTGATGTCGAAGGTAACCAGAACAAGAGGATCTCTTCTTTCAATTCGTTTGCAGGTTCGATCGCTCAGTTACGGCCACAAATGACTGGTTCTTCTATTGGTGCTGGTGCCACTGGTGCATTTAAGCACCCAGACATGACACAACCTGGCTTGAATGCATCAGTTGCTGAAGTGATCAACGCCAAGTTCAAAGACGGAGAACAGATTTCCAGTTACTTGATGGGTGAGATTGCCTTCAATTATCATTCGGATGACATGGCATGCCCTACTCGTACCAACTTGAAGATTGTTGGGAGTGAAGCGTTTGACAAGACAATTCCAAACACTCAATTCTGCAAACAGATTGATACTGATGAGTTTGAGGTTATATCTCCAACGATCTTGGGCCGCACACTTGGTGGTATCAAATATTCTATTAAAAATGTCACTGCACCAGTGGTTATCTTGCCAGCATGGAGATTCGAACCACATCAAGCTTCTGTTATGTTGACGTTGAAATTATCACCCGAGGTATTATCGAAGCTTCCACTAGGGGAGTCTGTTGTATTGGATGACTTAGTGTTGTCTGTGTCTATTAAGGGTGTCTCCACAGGTGCGTTATCCAAACCACAAGGTACTTTCAGCAAGGAGAAATCTCGCATCACTTGGAGATTGAAAGAACCTATTACATTGAGTTCCGAATCGGACCAAAAGTTTGTCGCCAGATTCATGACGCCGGACACTGCCGAGGAGTCCGATAACGGCGTCTTGGCCAAGTTCACTGTTAACAACGATACTGGTGCTTCTATTTTGACTTCAAAGGTATCGCTCATGTCTCAGGACTATTCTGAAGACGATCCATTTGGAGAGACTGAGTGGGTTGACGTTCCTACTTATAAGACACTTGTTGCTGGCACTTACTCCGGCTTATCTTAGACCTTTTTTTTTGTGTGGCTGTATGATACTTGTTATTTTGATCTTTTGTAGTATAGTGGATTACACAATGACCTTTACCCCCGTCGGAGGTACGCCGATATATCGGCTTTACTTCTCCGAACTGCGTAAGTCCGAACTCCGATCTCCGTTGAAAATTTACCATAGAGTCATAGAAACTTACAGCTTATAAATACTTGCTGATTTCTGTTGAAAGAATACGTTATAGTTTTACAATCATCCACAGAGCCTCACCAGTTCTATAACTCTTCCTTTACCTCTCAAGTGCAGATTTATAACTCTCTTCCTTTCCTTTCCTTTCAAGTACTCATCAAACACAGACATACTGCAGAGATGAGTGAGCTTAAGAAAGACACAGAGTCACAGAGGGAGATCTCCACAGATGAAAAGACTCCTCAAATCATTGAAGTACCCGAAGGAGGAAGAGAAGGATGGATGACCGTTGGAGCTGTGTTTTCCTTTAACTGTGCTACATGGGCCTCCAACTCTGCATATGCCATCTACTTGGCTCACTATTTGCAATATGACACATTCCATGGTGCTAATAAGCTTGATTATGCTGCCATTGGAGGCATTGCTTTTGGAAGTGGTTTGGCATTGGGCCCACTGGTGAAGATGCTTATCAAATTGACAAGTGTACGCAAGACGATTACTCTTGGAGCAATATTCCAATTTGTTGGTATTATCTTGGCAGCCTTCTCCAAAAAGTTATGGCATGTCTACTTAACACAAGGGTTACTCATCGGATTTGGCTTAGCTTTCATCACAATGCCAGCGATGACAATCATTCCTCAGTGGTTCCGTAAAAAGAGATCTTTGGCTGTCTCCATAGCAGCATCTGGAAGTGGTGTTGGTGGCATTGTGTTCAACTTGGCCATCCAACAGATCATCAAATCATTGAGCTTGAAATGGGCGCTGATCATCCAGGCCATTATGTGTTTGACATGTTCCATCACAGGTCTCTTATTGGTGAGAACTCGTACTGATGAGATCAAAACGGTTATGAACGTCTGGGACAACTATATGTTCAAGCAAAGGATCTACTGGGTCTTTATTGCTTATATTTCCTTCACACTATTGGGGTATGTTGTTTTGCTTTACAACTTGGCAGATTTCACATTGTCTTTAGGGTACACAGCACATCAAGGTTCTATAGTCACCACTATGATCTCTGTCGGAATTATTATTGGCCGTCCAATCGTGGGTAAGCTATCTGATAAGTTTGGTGCTGTCACTACATCGATATTTGCTCATATCATTGTTGGTGTTCTTTGTTTAGCGATGTGGATCCCCTGCAGAAACTTGGCAACTGCTATTGTCTTTGCCCTGTTCCAAGGTGGTATTATGGGGACAATTTGGGTTGTTATTGCACCAGTGGCTGCACGTTTGTTTGGACTTCGTAAGTTGGAAGTATCATTATGTATGACATGGATCTTTATCGGAGTTTTCGGTATTGTGGCACCAGTTATTGGTATTGAACTTAGGGGTACTTCAGACTCAGGATATGACCCTACACAGTATAAGTACCCAGCAGTATGGTGTGGTGTTGTTTACTTGGCATCTGCTTTGTGCTTATGGTTTATGAGAGTATATCTATTAGTGAGAGATCAAGAAGCTGAACAGCAAGAATCTCATGAAGATAATGACGAACTTACAATTCATGTGCCGTTGAGTCTTTGCTTGAAGCATGCATTTGCCTCATCGCCAAAGAGAACCATCTGATGATTCAGACTATTACATATTCAAATAATATAATAATATAATATTGAAATTAAGACCTATATATATATATATCGATTACGTAATCCCAATTACCCTACCGACACGGATGGAAAAAAAAATACGCGCTTCGATACTCTGTGCGTTACCTTCTTTTTTTTTGCGCACTTTGTAACACTTTTACTTCTTATGTTCCCCTTGGCTTATAACCTATTGTACCAGGCCACGTATTATTGTAGGGTGTCTGTTTCTGATCCCACAGCTGTGCACTCTCTACAACGTGTCCGAGAACGATGCTCAGAAACGAGCCAAAGGTTTAATTAAGCCGGGGGATCCGGGTAAAGAGACTCTTCTCGATTTGGATGTCTCTTGAACTGTGATCAAACATATAGATATATATCTGCAATGAAAAGAAATCGAGCAGTAATCTCACTTTTTTTGAACGTGTACTCCCCTCCACTCAATCTAATATCAAACAAAAAAAAACAACCCAATTACAGCACATTGGTGGTAGGTGGTATGCGGAAACAGCCCGATTAGGCAACTGCTTTATCCGTCAACGGACTAGTTTGTGCTGCCCACCCGCCCCCGAGGGGGGGCTAGGCTTTTCGGGCGGCGGCGGCGGCGGCAACCCGCACCAGCGCACGCACAGTGTTTGTCAAGTGACACATATCATATGCCAGCCGTCATTCACCATTTCTGGGACAAAATTAGATACAGAAAATCTGTTGATAAAATTCCCGGGATACACACAAAGGCGTCTTTCTCTCTCTTTCTTTCTCATCTCCGCAAAAAACAGACGTGCATATAAAACTTCCCTGTCCACTTGACGTGCGTGTCTTGTGAGCCTTTTTATAAACATCAGACGTACACGTACGTTTGTTCAAAACACGGCCATCTTAACGTCAAACACGCCTTGCAGTGCTTATTATTAGAGGGGAGTTGTTGCTCCTTTTCTATCCAAGCCATTCGACATACGACTGAGAAGTGGTCCTGTGATAAGACTTTGAAAGTTATAAGTCCATATCCTCGTCCTCATCTTCACATCTTCATATACAATACAGAGCAATACAATATCCCAAGGGAATGCTTCATCACTCCATGAGGGCCCATAATGCCCACGTCATCGGCACCTGCCTATTATGGTACTGCGTTTCCTCTGTCTCATCCCAGATGACAAAGAGCATATTGAACGAGTTCCCATTCCCCTTGGCCTTGGGAGAATTCCAGTTCGTCATTGTGTCTCTGCTTTCACTCCTTACACTGTTTACACTTGCAAGAGTACCCCAGTTGAACTCATTGTTCCCCAAGGGATCTGTCCCTCTATTGGAGTCTCCACCGTTGACTTTGCCCTCGTGGCACTTACTGGTCACCGTTTTACCCCTCGGATGCTTCCAGTTCCTCGGCAAGTTGTTTTCCCATAGTGCAACTGCCTTGGTTCCCGTGTCCACCGTTGCAGGAGTTAAGACATTATCCCCCTTGGTGCTCGTTTTAACGTATCGTCTTGTGTACAAAGTGCGCTTCTCCATCCATACATATCTTTCGTTAGTGCCGTTGGTGTTAGGAATCCTGTTGATCGTGGTGGCTGATACGCATGAGACTTTGGTATCTACCACTGCTGCTCCTACTACGCAATACATTGGCATCTTCTACGCAGGTCTGTCACTTATTGTGTTTGTTGGACAGAACATCTATGGTAAGACGGTGTTCACGTACAACCAGAAGCATGTGAATGACCATGCGGCATTGGCCTTATCACATAGTGAGTCCACTAGCAGTAGTACATTACCAATCACCAACGATGAGTACCATGATATGAAACAGAATGAGTTATCAGAGAGAACACAGCTCGGATTGGAAAAGACACAGCTTCAGCTTCAGCAACAAGCCACACTCTTCCCAAAGATTAGAAACAAGTATGACAAGTTGACGATCTTACTCTACTGTTCCATTCTTGGTGGGCTTCTCTCACTCCCATGGTTCCTATACATTGAAGCACCACATTTCTTCCATACCCCTACATTAGACCAGGCAACAAAGCCACATTTGGTGACGATACCATGGTCACTTTTGCTTATTAACGGATGTGCGCATTTCTTCCAGTCCCTTATAGTGTTCCATCTATTGGGTACGATCCCAGCAGTCTCGTACTCCATCGCATCGATGATGAAGAAGATTATGGTGATATTGGTGAGTATCGCATATACGGGGAATAGAGTGACAATGACGCAGTTTGTGGGATTGTCATTAACAGGAGTGGGTTTATTTGCGTATGATAGATGGGGTAGGAAGGTATCGAGAGCAGGTGCTTAAGTAATATATTATAGAGTGAGAGTTATTTCTTTGTCTTTTTTCCTTTTTTAGTCTTGCCAGTCTCCTTTGGAGACTGCTTAGTCTCTTCAACAGCCTTCTTTTCAGTCTCTTCAACACTCTGCTTGGCAGCGTTTGTAGGCTGCTGGACAGACTTCTGAGCAGACTTCTGAGCAGACTTCTGAGCAGTCTGCTTGATCTCTTTAACACCCTCTGGGTCCATCCATTCCAACACTTTTGGTGCCAACGCTAAAGTGATCATCACAACTGCAATGCCCAAATACAACGGGTTATTCAATACAATGCCAATTGGGCCATAGTTAAGTATCCCTGTGTTGCGTGGCTTAATATAGTCTCTCTTCTGCTTGATGAAAATGGAAAGCGGAAGTGGCAGTTGTGTAGCATTAGAGTCTGCCCATGCAGTCCCCTGTTGAATAGCATACACTTTGGTATCATCATCGGAAACGTCCACTCTCAGTAGACCCGGCGTAAATGTGTATCCAATGGACGAGATGCCCAGGACATACGTGCCCGATCCCAACTTTGTGACTGCAAAGGAACCATCGGCCTGAAGATATACGGACTTCTTGATAGATGGATTAGAGATGTCGTAGTAGTCAATCAGCGTCGAACGTATCTCCGCAGTCGTGAGATTCGATTGGACCCGGCCGGTGATGGTGCTGCACAGACAGAGGTGGAGACACAGCAGTAGCTGTGCTAGTTTGAGAAACATCGTTGTTTTGTGTGTGCTCAGCGATGGGTCTGATAGAGACAAATGAATTTTGGCCTAATTGTTACTTTGTGCTTAGACTTGTGGTGAGGGAGTGCGCGCCCCAGAAACCCCGTGCGCGCACGCGCGCAAATGGCACTGGTACTGTAATTGCAGCTAATATCTATACTAATGCGTATGCATTTTTTTGCTTTTTTGCTTCCATACTTCATGTTACATTAGATTCATCTCCATACAGCTACTCTCCCATTGCAATCGCCAGCGACAATTTCGATCTTGCCAATCTTCACGCCTTCGTAGTTCATAGTACTCTTTAGATAGCCTTCAACGATGGTGATCTCTTCATTGGAGAATTTAGTCTTGGAACCATGTGAGAATCCAAGGGTTTTCAATGGGGTCAAGGTCCAGCCATTATCAATGCACAACTCATCCATGCGAACAGTTCCGTCGCTCCATCCTGTAAGTATAACAGCCTTATGACTCCAATGTTCGTGACTTTCAATATTGTTGATCTTCACCGTGGAGACCGTTCTTGGATTGGCAAAATTGATAGATGTGACACACCAACTGGAATTCATGGTCTTTTGAAGGATTTCCTCTCCATTGATGCTCATTACACGAACGGTATTTCCCTTCGAAGTCATAATCATACCGGTATCATATGCAATTGCCACATGTTCAGCGTCATCACTTATCTTGCGGACCAATTGATTTCGTGCAAGGTCCCATAAGTAACAATCGCCCATAGAGTCAAGACTCACCAATAGGTTGAACTCAGGTGATACGACCAATTCCTTGATTTGGTGCGAGTGGAGTCTCAACTGACATTCGAAGTCCAACACCTCGTCAAATCCCTTCACCAGTACAACATATCTCCACACGTTGATAACACCACTCTCCGAACCAGTCACAAACACTTCGTTATCTACACGTGTAAGCGCACTGATGGTATCATCGTGCAATCTCTCAAAAGTCTTGCGGTTGATAGTCACCGAACCCTTATGTAGATCTGGCTTGATCTCAATATCCCCACTGAGATACAAGTTCGGATATCCTCTCCAAAAGGCATCATTAACGTCATCGCCATGGGTCTTGAATTGCAAGTATCTGATAGCATCTTTGAACTTGGTTTGATATAGCAACAGTGGTGCAGTATTGACCCTGTCCAATTGAAGTGTCAGCTCATCGCACAGTTCACGCCCTGGATGTGGCTTGGCAAACAGTTGTAATGGAGTCTGGCCAAAGTTGTGGATAATACCAGTGATTGAACGCCTCTCCACTTCGTCATCAATGGTATCGAGATCAATAGCACCATGGTAACTCAGATGGTTGAACACATTGATGCACTCGATAGCCTTAGCACCCAACTGTTTGAACCCAAAGATCAAGTCAATCCACTCATGCAAATGAGCAGAGACATAAGGACTCTCCAGTGCTTCTCTGTTCTTGGAGATGAATATCTTCGGGTCACCTTTTGCCCATGGCGGTAGGTCAACATCACTGATCTCTGTGCCATCCTGGAGCTTGCCAAAGTCATAGGAGTTGATGTTGGAGAGAAACTCAGGAAGAAAATAGAACTCGGGGATCAGTTCTCTTACATCTGTGGTGTTCTCCTTCGAAGATGATCTCCATGCCTTCTCAATGGAATAGAACAAACGGTCAGCGTGGTCAAACTTGCCACCTTGTAACAACAGATAGGACTGCACAAACGGCTCAAGCCGGATCAGGAAAGAGGCCACGATCATGGCAGAAGAATAATGCGTGCCATAATGGAAAGGTGGTGCGCTCTCATCCTCCAAACTTTGTAAGGCTTCATACCGGCTCTTAAACTGTTGTGCCCTTGCCTGTGACTGAGCGCCCATCGGCTTGGACAGGTCTCTGAAAGAATTTGGATCACTCAAGTCGAGCTCATCACTGGTATAATCTGCGATGACCCAAGGGAACACCGGGTATTGCGTCAGGTCATTGAAAGTACGACCGGCCAGAGTGTTGATGATCATCATGTAATAGAAGTTGGACATCTCACCATTCTGCCATTTCTTAGTGGCGTCCAGCGTGTTTATGTACTCTGAGCCAAAGACACTCGCCAGCTTGGTACCGAAACTTCTATTAGATGAGGTGAAATTGCCACTGGACACGTTTGTCTCTTTCAAGATGTTTGACAGATCGTTATCAATATTGGAGTTCGTAGCAACAGAAGACAACTTTGTAAAGATAGAGTCCCTCTCCTTGGATCTAACACAGGTGATCAAAAAACTCAGGCCATTACTGAAAAACAGCTCCAATGCAACGTCACGGAGCAAGAACTGTCTCTTGGTCACCGATGCTAGCTTGTACAATTCCCAAGACTGAACAGTGTGTTGAGCTACAAGCCCAGCAGAGCCAGTAATGGGTCTTGACTGGCCAGTGATGAGCATCACACTCGGATCCCTCTTCTCATCTGGTGCATCATTGATCTCCACAATCTCGTCAGTATCAGCCTTGTGGAAGTAATTCTGGATGATGTAGATATGGGTCTGACCGAGGATCATGATGCCCTCGTTGATCTCCAAGCCCACCACTTCACTCACGTTCCAAATCTCGCTGATCTTATCACCTGGGAACAGACTCTTGAGTACTTTCCGGTTTCGGTCGTTATAGTTATTCACAGAGTCGTCAATGACATCACTCTCAATGAGCTCAAAGGAGTTCAAGCTGAGTGACTCAATCCGTGGGTTCTGGTCAGCGGTTTCGTGCGTGGCAGGTGACTTCTTCACCGGGACATCAAGGCTGTACTTCAACTTCTGATCCTTCTCCAAATCATCATAGGGCAATAACTTCATACGTATTCTATCAATACCCTCCATGGAGTCCAGAATCCACATTGAGTTAGATAGGCTCTCACCGAAGTGGTATGCCATTCTCTTCTTAGCCTCAAGTTTCATCCTGTTGTAGATACTGATGTCATACTGGATGTTGTCCTGCTGATCTTGCAAGAATCTAGCCAAGCGAGTGCCTTCGCCGTGAACAACTTTCAACCGGAGCATCTCGTTGTCATTTCGAAGCATATCCAGTAGGGTCTCAATGCTCTCATACTTGTTCTTAATGACCTTGTCGTGTCTCTCGAACAGCTCATTCATCTTCTCCTCAATAGACACCGGATCCTGCTTGCTGTATTTTCTGTTTACCTTACCAGTAATCGAATCCAGATGCGCGTCAAAGATGCCCTTGAGTCTTGAGTCAGAAGAAAGCTTTTTCACGACGCTCTCATCGTCCATTGTAATCAGCCCATCCAGAAACTTGGCGACAGAATTGAAGCTTCTGAAGGTGATAGAGGCACAAATCGCAGAGATGTCTCCATGACGATGCATCAACATGATTCTCAACAAGTTGAACGACAAAGACGCAACATTTGGCTCAGATGAGTTACCAATTCGGAGCAGCAGACACATCAAGTAGGCAACACCATCATTGGTGAGAGTCTCGCTCATGAAGAGACTTTCCTGGTGAAACATCAGCATGGTCAAGAAGTTCTCTAGCTGATCTTCGGAGTCAAGCTCACGTAAAACATACACGAGCGTATTGACAACACTGGTCACACTGCGAGACAACTGTATAAAGTAGGTGTTTCTCAAGCTCTTCCCTGCCTTCTTGTATGACTCCAAGAGACTCAGAACAACTGCTAAGTAGTTGAAGTAATCAGTCGGGTTCCACTCAATACTTAGTAGTTCACCTTGAAGCTGAATCAGCAATACAGCGATGTTGGCAAAGTTCATGGAATCTGTCAAGAGCAAAACATCAAACTCTGTAGCAAACTCCTTGAGATGGAGAAGTACCTTTGGAAACACCAGACACAAGAATACAGCATGGATCGAACTTGGTTTGTTCTCATCGTTCTCATATAGAACCCCCGTAAGGTATGACTCAAATTCTGGTGTCTCATCTTTCAGCAGTTTGGAAACCAGCACAGATGAAATCAGCTCCACAATGCCCTCTGCAGAATCGAAGTAAATTGTTGTATTCTGTGGCTTTGTCAAGAGCACCACCATATTACACAATCTTTTCAAAAAGATTCTGTCACCTCCGAATATCTTGGAGAATCCAGTAACGTTGTCGAACGCATGTGTCAAGAACTTTGTGTATGATTCTAAGAGTGACAGAACTGAGGCATGACTATCCGCTTGGAATATATCATTCAACACAAGCCACTCTAGAAGATCCACTACCAGATAGTGGAGATTTGGAATCACCAACCCATCGAAAGTAGTGGTTGGTAGAGACTTCTTCAGACTGGAGAAATCATGGTCATACTGGTACTCACCGAACGAACCCTTAATCAGGATATTGATCTCCACCAGGTCAATTTTGGAGTCTCTTAAGCAACCCAAAAGGATATGGAGACCGTTGTTCTTTACAAATAAGTCATATGCTTTCTTGACAGAGAGGAAAGTCTTAATCAATAGTGTCAAACAGTAGTCAATAATCAACCTGTTATTCCTCCCCAGTTGCAAGAGCAGGAGAATGTATTTGATAGAGACAGAACTGAAGATTTTTTTCCAGTACGCAGCGTTAGTGAACAATGGATCCAGGGCCACTTCCGCCAAACACTTGAGAGCCAATAATCCGTTGGTCTCATTGCCTTCATTCAGAGAGTATATGACAAACGACGAGAGAGACTTGACAGTGTCGGCGTTCAAGTTAGAGCGCACCAATAACACCAAGGAGTTACCCAAGTTGTCACCGAGCTTCTCCGGAAAGAACCCATGTGCCAAATATGTCAGCAATCTTCTGACAATCTTCATCTTCTTCAACCTGAGGATATTGATGGCGCTGTATTTGCACTCTCTGGCAAACACTATAGTCTGGAAGATCAAGAATTCAATCAACTCAACGTCCTTCTCTGTGAAGTTGGCCGACACGGGCTTCCATAGTTGAAAATCCATGACCAAAGCGTCATAAGCCAAATGATTAGTGATGATGGAGTTGAATGGAGAAGTGAAGTTGTAACCAACAAAGTTGAGCAGAAGATCCAACATCTCGAGACCGAGACTCTGTTTCATGTCCGACTTTTTGAACTTCAAAAGCGTCGAGAGTGTGGAATATCCATTAGAAGACTCAATTTCTCGAATGAACTTCCAGTTACTGTTGATGACCTTGAGGAGAAGTTCCACTGGCTCCTTTAGTGCCTGTGGTGATTTGGCAGACTCAATGAGCTGGTATATCATCTCAACTGGGGCAATTGAATATAGAGTCTCTGAAATGTCGTACGACCCGTAAAATAGCACCTTGTTCAAAATCTGCGCCTTTGTAGACTTCAACTGCCTGTCCTTGATCATATGATGATCTTGTGACATGACCATATCGCTGTTGAAAGCCACAAGCAATTGATCCTTCGGCACCCTCAGCTGTAAACGGCCTATATCAATTTCACCTTCAGAGCTATTATTTGCCTCTAATAACTTGATACTGAAGAGAGTTCTGTCATTATAACCCAAGAATCTCAGCATATTCTCATCTTGATATCCACCATAGTAATGACGACCTAAGAAATACGCCAGTGAGATCCATTCATAAGGCTGACAGTTTGAGATAAAGAGAACGTTCGTCACTGAGATTTCACATTGAGAAGATCCAACCGTGATGGAGTTGACTCCAGAATCACTCCTTGATTTAAACTCCGTGTCAATAGAGAATGGGAAAACACAGCGGATCTGTTGGACGTAGTCACCATTGATGTATACTCTAAGCTTAGCTCTTGCTATTTGACCGGTGCTTGAGGTCTCATGCTGTACTGTGATAAGGTAGTACAGGTCTTCTTCTAAAGAGTAGTTGTCAATGGTGTCGACCAATAGAGATTTGTCATAAAGCGCCAACTTCCCAGATTCCAACTTGAAGTGTAGTCGATCTGAGATACTGAAGAATGTAGACTCTGATAGGCTGTCATTGAATTTCACCCACAGGCTTGTTGTATAGGCTCTGAAGGGCGTACTTTGTGCGATTGGTAGCGTAACTGAGGCATTCCTTAGACAGAACTCGGTGTCGTTCTCCTTGTCCAACAGCGATGACACCAACTGGATGTATCTGTTCTCCGGGATTTCTTTCCCCAGGTCCATGGCCTTCTTCATGATCTCAAACAGGTGGTCTGGTGTCACTCTGAGCTGCTCGAGGATCATCCTCAGCTGATCAAGCCGAGTTTCGTCAGTATGAGATGTCCTTGTCAGGCTTTGGCCTAGAGATTTTTGAAGCGAGACAGACTCCGATAGCAAGCACCTATTCTCTCTGGAGAAATCAGACACTTTGAGTATGACATCAAGTACAAAGGATTGTAGCAGGTCTTCTTTCTCTTCCAAAGTCAGTGCCAATACCATCTCTAGACCTTCTATCCGTAGTAGATCCTCACTGCAAACAATGAGCAGTAGCTCATCCACGAGGTTTGATAGGGTGGTTGGCACACCACTTTGCAATTGGTTCACAGTGTCATCTAGGCGCTCATCTGACCCTTCTGTTAGCTCAAAAGATGTCGATACCAGCGCAATTACGAGCTGTGTTGTTGTCACTTCTTCATTCACGCTTTCCGCCAGCTTCTCGATTAGCGCAGTTTTCAGGCCATCGCTATGGCTCAATTGAGGCTCCAACAGCACAGACTTGAGCTCCCGGCTTACCCGCGCTGTGGACATCTCTCTATAAGCGGAAAACTCGTTAGCTAAGTGGCGATCAATGTGTGTTTTGTTGTGGCGAAGAAGGTGTCAAGAGGCTGTTATGGCGCACTTGTAGGAATGCGCGCGAACAGATTTCACTATCACCCAAGCTATTACTACCGGTGAACAATGCTGAATCATGAGTGATCTTCTTAAGAAATCGGAAAGATAAAGTCAATATTCCAGGCATAATTACAAAGACTTACAGCTGTCAGCTCGTAAGCGGCGTTTATTGTACTGAATGCGCCCCTCCTCATTAGCACCATTTAAAGCACCAACACATAGAGAGGAGCTCCCCCCGCACACCGCCCAAGCACAGAAATATGTGAGAGGCTCAATAAATAGAAATAAATAGGATAATAAATAGATAAAAACCTCAGCGATATGGTGCATCGTAGTCCAGACAGTACTGGATCTCCTGCTCCCACTTGTCACCGTTGGCAAGGAGCTTCTCCTTATTGTAGAGCAGCTCCTCCCTGGTCTCAGTGGAGTACTCGACGTTTGGAGTCTCCACGATGGCATCCACTGGACACGACTCCTGGCACAAGCCGCAGTAGATGCACTTGGTCATGTCGATGTCATACTTGTACGTACGGCGCGACCCATCAAGACGTTCCTCTGCTTCGATAGTAATGGCCTGGGCTGGACAGATAGCTTCGCACAGCTTACAAGCGATACAGCGCTCCTCACCAGAAGGGTAACGTCTCAATGCGTGCTCACCTCTGAACCTTGGAGAGACTGGACCCTTCTCGAATGGATAGTAGATGGTATATGGAGCACGGAAGTACATCTCCAACACAATGTACATACCACGGAACATCTCAGCAAGGAGGAAGAACTTCATCGCCTTATCCAATGCGGACTCACCTTTCTCCTCCCATGACTTTGGAGCTGGCACTCTGAAATCGGAAGGATAAGTGGACTCCAACGTCCCTGCTGCTGCTAAATTTTGGCAAGGCCAAGTTGTGGAGAAGGTGCGTGAGGTGGTGGCCCTTGGCAGAGCACCATACACGCCCAGCAATCCGGGTTTCAGCCATGATATCAACGCACCTTGACGTGCGATTGCTCTGGAAAGCATTATCTTCCTTTAAAGACCGCTTTGAAAGTGTTTTTTGGTTCTCTTTCCAAGGGATTGGTAAAAGACCGCTTCTGAGTGGAGCGCCTCCACTTTTTTCTTTGAGATTTAAAATGGCACCGCGAACTCTATGTCGCAACTATATTCAGTTGCCATGGCAACCACTACCAATTACGTGTATAAGGGATCTAAAAGTCCTTGTATTGTCCTTCCCCCCGAGGACACCAGTTGTTTTTTTGGTTTTATATGCATCTCTCAGAGGAGATCCTCATCCATAGAACGCTCCTCGTACATCTTCACAAGTTGTTCGAGTCTCTTACGTTCGGATTTCTCCTTTTGCAGTTCTGTCTCATAGCCTCTTTGCATCTCACCAACCATCTTCTTGAACTCTCCGCGCATCACAGAGATCGAGGAATTGAACTTCATCGGCGTAGTTGGTGTCCCAGAGTTACTCATCTTCCCGTTAACGTTCTGTTGGAGTAATGGTGTTCTTGGCAGTTCCAGCGACGCCGAGTCGGTCATTGGGATCGATAACCCAGTGATTGGGGATGTCGGTGTGTTCTCCTTATCCGACATCGGACTCATAGAAGAACTATCCTCGACGTACCCCAATCGATCAATCTTGAGCTGTGTCATCTTGTTCTGCAACTCACGGAAGTCATCGGTCATCTGCTGGAGCTTGGACTCTAAGACGTTCTTCTCATGTTCAACAAGGATGGAACGCTGGTTGGCACGCTCGAGTTGAATCACTGTCTCAGAGAGTTTATTCTCCAATGCAATCTTCTTTTGGTTATGTGTCTCGGAGATGGCTGAGTTTGTAGAACGCTCAGTCTCGTACTGCTTGGTCAAATAGTTGTGGGCAAATTGCAAGTCCTGTAATGCGGTCTTCAACTTGTAGACTTGCTCCTTGGCCTTTTCCGTGGCTTCTTTGGAAGACGATGAGGGAACTGCTGTGATCATGGATGAAGAACCTGGGGTCTCTAACAGAACATCCAAACACTGCTTAGCCCATTGGACCTTATCATCGCTTGGAGGCGGCAATATCACATTTCTCTGTACAGCAGAGGAAGCAATGTGTGACAACAACTCCTCTGCTTGTCTATCGTCATCGATCCGCTTTGGAACACTCTGTCCCAGTAGCTCATTTGAGTTCATGTTGTCCATGTGTGTGAAGGAGAGGGCAAGTAAGTATTGATTCGCCAATAGTTGTTCCTTCTGTGAAAGCTTCTGGCCAATATCGAAAAGACGTTCTGTGAGAGCACTGTTAGAGCTCATGATTGTGGAAACAATCGATATGTCCTCTGGAGACCCATTAGAAAATGTAGACTCGATAATCTTGGCATTACTCTTCAGTTGCAGTTGGATCTCATCGCGTGTTTCTCTCAGATCTCTTACTTGTGTCTTGAGTGCGTTGAGCTCCGTGAGTGTCTGTAGCCTTGTTTCTCCAGGGATGCTTGCCAACGCGTTCTCAGCTAACAGACTCATCTTCAGATAAGAGCAGTCTTGCGATGAAATTACTTCTTGTTGTAACAACGGTGAAAGCAAATGTGTATATGTGTCTATTGCCCTTGCATGGATCTCTGCGTTTCTGGCGTCCAACAATGGAGATTTCTGTCTCAAAAACCTCGAAGGATCCACAAACTCTTCAGCCTTTGAGATGGCCATGTCAACACCACCCAATGATTCTTCATTGTGCAAACTATCAACAAATCGTGGTGACAATGACTTTTGAAATGGGGCCTGCGCCATGAGCTGAAGGCCCTGCTTGAGCACACGAGTATCCGACATTTGCACACACACCCTTCCCTCTTGCGCTCTATGTATTAAGGCCAATGAAAAGAGTCAGAGGTGAGAATATTGCAGACGTGTAGGAAGTTTCCAGAGCGCAAACTCAAACAAACACCTTTGTTTACCAAAAGGAGCAGCGCGCCCAGCTGTGTACCGCGCACCCCTGGGGCCAATTCTTTTCTACCTATACGCGAGTTGCGAACCCGGCGGCAAGTCCAACAGTTGTGCGAGCCGATGAGCCGTGTACGGAAAAGGAAATAAGCGCGCCGCGCGTCTGAAGGGGATGTAGCGCGTACATACATAACCTTTGTTTACACTTGATTTGGTATTTTTATTTGGAGTCTAAACACAGTCTGATTGTCTTTTTGAGTGGTGGTGTTTCGATCTTATGGTAGTGAATACATTTAGATTCTGAGAGAAAAATAAAAGAAGAAGAAGAAGAAGAAGAAAGGGAAGATGTCCGAGGAATCATCGCAAAAGTCCGGCTCGACTCCTCCGTCACAAGAATGGGTACTTAATCGTATCCCACTGAAGGAATCCACGGATATCCGTATGGTCACTTTCAACGTCAATGGAGTACGAACACTGTTCCATTACCATCCGTGGTCGAAGCTGAGGACACTATCACAAGTTTTCCAGTCCCTAAGGGCCGATATCATAACCTTACAAGAGCTCAAAGTAACCGCAAAGGACATTGATACATCAATTGGTAAGATCGATGGGTATAGCTCATTCATCTCTGTACCACAGGTGAAAAGAGGATACTCAGGAGTGGGAGTATATGTCAGAACACCTGCAGAATCAGAGCCAGAGAGCATACGAAAGAGCCTGAAAGTGATCAAAGCGGAGGAAGGACTCACTGGAGTTCTTATATCACACGACTCCAAGGCCCCCTATCGAGACTCGCTCAATTGCATTGGAGGATACGTGAATCTCGCACCGGACATTGCGCAGTCTGTGGATAGTGAAGGCCGCTGTGTTGTCCTTGAGCTTGGATGTAACACTGTGGTCATCTCGGTGTATTGCCCGGCTAACTCGATGGATACCGATGAAGGTGAACTCTATAGAGTCCAATTCATTGAGGCATTATTCCAGAGAATCCACAACTTGAAGGCAATGGGCAAAGAGGTTGTGCTTATGGGGGATATCAACATCGCGAGAGATCTCATTGACAGAGCGGATGCATTAGCAGAGCTATTCAAAACCGGTGTTTTGAGGAGAACTCCCGAAGACACATTTGAAGAGACCAACAGAACACAGGCAGTGCAGTTCACAAGATCCACGATCCCAAGGATGATGCTAAATGAGATGACACTGGACTCAGTCGACCTCTATGAGACTGTAAGGCCGAGGATTTTGATTGATACCGTCCGCAAACATCAGGGCCGCAGACAGGGGATGTACACCTGTTGGAACACCATGTTGAATGCGAGACCTGGGAACTTTGGTTCCCGGATTGACCATATTTTGGCTACTGAGCTTGTTGGTGGCCATTCCACAGCTTCGGATATCTGGCCGTATCTCATGGGTTCGGACCACTGTCCTGTGTACACAGATTTTGACACTACTAATCTGCCCGGTGAGTACAAAGACGCTCCACTACCCAAGCTGGAGGCCAGGTTCGTCTACAAGCTATCCACACAGAGCATCCACAAAATGTTTGCGATGGCCAGGAAGCGGTCGACCCCACCGGCAGAACAAGAGCAAGACCAAGAGCAAGACCAAGAGACCAAGAAGCCCGTGAAGCAGCAGAAGACGGGGAAGAAGAACGTCAAGACTCCAAGCGTCACGGCCTTTTTCAAGCCTAGAACTACAGAGCCAGAACACATGATTGCGGTTGAAGATACACAGGATGCACAGCCAGTGGTGAAACGAACAAACCTCAAGCTCACCAACGGAAAGTTCACCCTCGCCAACGAACAAATCCCACGGTGCAAGCACCACGAGGACTGCACTCTCAAAACAGCCCGTACAGCAGAGAACAAGGGCAAGAAGTTCTGGACGTGCCCAAAGGAGAACGGCGAGGTCAATACGCCACAGGACTTCCAAAGGTACAACTGTGGCTTCTTCCAATGGAAGTGAAATAATTCAGTTAAAGAACGGTTTCCCTAGCAGCGGGTGTAGCGGAAATGCGGCACTCAACGTGCTCGAGGCCAAACATCGAGAGCTTGGGAGTATGGGCGGTGATAGCGCTTAGGAATGTGCTCCTGTCCTCAGGCTGGATCCGTACGAGTGCTCTGGTGTCCTTCGTCTCGAGCACCTCACGCTCAATCGCTGTGCCAAAAAGCCCGTGCAGAGATTTGAGTGCGTTTTGGATGAACGTCTGCCATGTCACTGCGTCCGTGGACACCATTGCCTCTTTGGCGTGCTGTGGGTCCGCATGTCTGATTGGTTAGTCACAGTCTTGTTACTGGAGAATGGACAAACTCACAGCTCCAAGATGTAGTGTTCAAATGTCTCTGCCATTGTTTGTCTTTCCTTATAGTAGAGTGTTGATGAAAGGAAGAAAAACAAAAAAAAATACCGTATACGTGCGCGACATTATACATCCTTTATACATAATAGAGCCGCTCCCCCATACCAACAGAACCACAGGCTCAACCGTATATGCTCAGACAGATGTTTCGTGCGTCCTCTGAGTGCTTCAGTGCGCTGCGGTGCCCTAAGCTGGAGTCATGCCGTCTACCCAACTGCATCTTCAACCATACGAAGCGTTCCATCGCCACATCAGCCGAGGAGGAGAGTACGCTGCTGAAGAAAGCTCGTCTGGCAGTGCCTCCTAATATCAAGCCCATCTCTAAGGAGAAGATATCAGGACAGTCAGATGACCTCAAAGTGTGGGCTCCACAAGTCCTACCGGGAATTGGAGCCCCTGCTACAGTACAACAAAGAATGAGATACATCGCGGCACTGATCGAGGCAAATGATAAGAATAATATTCCATTACCAAGAAAGACGGCAGTGGAACAGGAGTTTTCAGTGGCAAAAGTGTCATCACCCAGCACGTACAACAGCAACATGAAAGTGTTTATCAAGAAGGCACGGATGAATGCGATCCATTACTTCAAGCCAGAGAGAGGTCACACCAAGAAGCTATCACAAACAGAGACGTATGATGCAGTGTCTAGATTGATTCATACGATAGAGAAACTGACAAGAAACGATTACATCACAGAGATACCAAACATTGAGAACTTTACAATGGCAACAAGCGCCAGTTGTAATCGCTGTGGTGGTGAATTCCTTTTCCAGGGCATAATGAAGCCAACAGAGTGTAAGTTCCATGAAAGAAGAAAGATCTTTGAAAAGAACGGAAAGTACTGGGAGTGTTGTTCGCAGCCAGTGGGCGAGTCTCAAGGTTGTAAGTCTGCCAATAACCATGTCTTCAAGGCCAAGTTACCCCAGGAGATGCACTCGTTGATCCCCTTCATCACAGCACCAGCAACAAAAGACACCAGACAGAAGACCATTGTCGGTCTTGATTGTGAGATGGGATACACTTCAAAGGGCATGGAGCTGATCAGACTCACGGTGATGGACTTCTTCACGGGTAAAGTCCTGTGCGATGACATTGTGAAACCCTCGGGTGAGATCCTGGATTTGAATACAACTTGGTCTGGTGTTGGTGAGATCCCATCGGACTCTAAAACTTTGGATGAACTGATGGACTCTGTTCTTGGTGATATCATCAGCAGTGATACCATCATAGTGGGACACGGATTGGAGAACGATCTCAATGCATTGCGCTTGGTTCATCACAAGATCGTGGATACCGCAATAATGTTCCCCAAGAGTTTGACAAGAAAATACGCACTGAAAGAACTAGCGTTCCAGTTCTTGGACAGAAAGATTCAGAGCGGCGAGCATTCGTCAGAAGAGGATTCCCTAGCTGCCATTGACATCATCAAAGCACATATCTCAAGAACTGACCTATGTTAATACAACTCATGGCAATCTGGATTCAATCGTAGTCAATCTTTGCATAATATCTGCCTGGTTTGTCAAGATCTTTTCCAGCAGGGCAATCACATCGTCCTTCTGCTCCTCTGTCTCATTCTTTGGATTCTTGTCAAATGTCACTGCTCTTTTCTTTCTTGGCTGCGTTGCCTCTGCCTGAAGATATCTCATCACTGTCTTGGCAGACTCTGCGTTCTTCAGAGTGTTAAGGGTAGTGGCCATGTCCATTGCACTTTGGTTCATCTCCTTCTCATGAGCCTCGAGTGGTGGACTCAGCCTTCTCTTTAGGATACTCTTCTGCGTGAATGACTCCATCAAATTACTGGCTGGATCTTTCGCAGTTGTACTCTGTCGAGTATGACGACTCTGCGGCTGCTCAGACTGCGGTCTTCTCTTTGAGCTGATCATTCTCAAAGGTGTAATCATTCTCATGTTACTTGATGCCATCGGCTTGAGCTTGTCGAATGTGATCTTATGAGAAGCTGGCGGAGCACTTGGTGGGGGAGCAGCAACAGCAGCGGTAACAACCAACGGTTGTCTATCAACACTCTGCGCCCTAGAAGTCACAATTCTTTGTGGAGTCGTCGCAAAGATCTCCTTATTGGACATTGTTGACTTCAATCCTTTGAAGGGGGACAGTCGTCCTGGCGGCTTGTTCATTGGGTCATCTTTGACTGGGCTTCCCCTGCGCGTTGGAGAGGAGAGCACCAGCTTTGGCGGAGATTTGGTGGTGAACTCGAGCACCGGTGCCTGTGAGATGACATTGGTGGAGTCCTTAAGCGCAGTCATCCTGTGAAATTGGCCTCTTACTCCGAGAGCAAATATAAAGAATTAAAAAAGAAGGTAGCGGTTAAAAGAATTGCACTCTTTGTTTACTTTTTTGTCTGTTTACTTTTTCGTGATTGTCTAACTATAGTTGCCATGGTAACCAAGAAATGCTATATCTGCCATTTCCACGCGTGCCAGTAAATGCGACCTTTAAACGAGGGTGGTATTTGAAGATATATAGGGTGGAACGACGCAGTGAAAGACTTGGACTGAATCAATTGATTGTTTCTTTTTGACATTCTTTCACACTCAGACAGCACACAGAGATGGCGCCACAGAGAAAAGTCGCCCTCATCACAGGGACAAACTCCAATCTGGGCATGAACATTGCCTACCGTCTCATTGAATCCGAACTCGATGACACAAGATTAACCATTATCGTTACTTCCAGAACGCTTCCCAGAGTACGTGAGGTCGTGGACAACATCAAGGAGTACGCTTCCAAGCAGAGGCGCACAGGGATTGTGGATTTTGACTACTTGCTGGTAGACTTCACCGATATGGTCTCTGTGCTCAACGCTTCGTATGAGCTGAACAAAAGATACGACCAATTGGACTACTTCTTTGCCAACTCTGCCCAGGGCGTGTTTGATGGGATTGACTGGCTCGGTGCGGTGAAAGAGCTGTGTGCTGACCCAGTGAAGGGTGCCACTGACCCGCACTATAAGATCCAGCGTGTTGGCGTGAAGACACGAGACGGCATGGGACTTGTGTTCCAGTGTAATGTCTTTGGGCCATACTATTTGATCCAGAAGATCCTACCATTGCTGGAGAAGGCCAAGGGCCGCATTGTGTGGGTGTCCAGCATCATGTCTGACCCTAAATACCTGTCCTTTGACGATCTTCAGCTTTTGAAATCTGATGCCTCATATGAAGGCTCCAAGCGTGAGATCGACTTAGTACACATGGCCACCTATGAGTCTCTACGGGAACGTGGCGTTACCCAGTACTTGATCCAGCCGGGGATCTTCAGCTCCTTCTCATACTACAAGTTCTTGAATGTGTTCACATACTATGGAATGCTCTTTATCTTCCACTTGGCACGTATGTTGGGGTCCCCCTGGGTAAACATCTCAGGGTTCATTGCTGCCAATGCTCCGGTGTACGCAGCCAAGCTAGCCAACCCACACTTTGAGAAACAGGACGTGAAGTACGGCTCTGCCTGCTTTAGAGATGGGAGCGAGTACATCAAGATCCAGGAGGTGGACAAGACTGGTGCTGATGATTTACTCTCTTACTTAAATGCACTCAAGGAGGAGTGGGATGACAAGCTCAAGGATCAGATCACCAACTCAAGACAGTAAATATTCTCTACGGACTGTGCAAATACAGAAGTCCTTGCAATTCCGAAAATCATAATATATAGTACAGTGATGGATAGAAAGCTGGTCAGTTCTCAATGGACATGAGAGAACCCACAAATGTGTAGATAAGTCTCGAACGGACCTCATTGATGTCTTCCGGAACCAACCAGATGAGCGCACCGAGCTTTCTGGCGATCGAGATTGCCAATCTTGCATTGGCGTATCTCTCCTCGTCCGTGTGGCCTGGGTGAACAAGCGAGTAGTCCACATATCCTGGCTTCAGCCCATTCAGCACATCCAACAAGAAGTGGGCATTGGCGATCGATGGGTCAGAGAACGAGCGGATCGTAGAGGACTTGCCACCGGCAGTGACCTTCTGCTTGGCCCATTTGAGGATGTCGCTGTCGGTTAACTCTCTGCCCTGCTTGGTCAATGACTTCAAGGTCAACACAATGTTACGACGCATAATCTGCCACACAAGGCCGAGAGTCAACAGTTTGTTACCATCGACAATGTCTGAGCCTTCAATGCCCACGAGAGAGAAATTGTTGGCTTTACCGGCCTCCACAGCGTAGTTTGTGTTCTCCAGAGCCTTGAATCTCGACAGCTCCGCACCAGAGGCCGGTCTCTTGTTAACGTGCTTGGCAGAGATAGAACCCGGCAGCACCTTCTCAAAGGCCTGCAAAAGGATGGTACCATCCTTGAGGTCCTCAAACAGAGAAACCACTGGTGGGTCCACCTCCAATGAGTTCAACCACAATGTGAAGACACGGGCTTCTCTCTCACCCTCAGCGTCGAATTCCTCAATCTCTGGCGCCTCAGACTCCTCCAGTGCGTCCAAACCTGGGTGTGTGTTGAACAGGTGGGCGACAAAGGCCAAGTTCAACTTGGGGTTACCCTTCACCAGCGCAGATGGCGTCAGGTACTTTCTTGCGTCGAGCTTGTCGGCGTTTTGCAACACCTGTTCTGCTCTCTCCAAAAGGTCGTTGGTGTGCAGTGGTGCCAGAGAACACAGCTGTGAGTCCAACTGATTAAGCAGCATGGTGTAGTTCTCACCATCCTGGACGTCCTTGGAGAAGTTGGCGACACGTCTCTCCCAGCCAGCGGCCTTGAGGTGGTAGTTGAACCAACGGAGCAAGATCTGCTCTGGTGGGAGTCTGAGGAACTGCTCGAGAGTCTCGTCATCTTCCAAGAGACGGTACAGCTCTGGGTGCAACTTGATGTCGATCTTGTTCAAGAGACCCTTACGGATGATCTGCCAGATGAGACCGAGAATCAAGTGCTCCTTACCCTCGATGAAGTCCTCAGAGTGGACATTGACAACGACACACCCAATGGCCTTGGCGGAGTTGATCACAATGTTGGCGTTCTCCGACATCGTAAAGTTGTTCAACGCCTTGCCCTTCTTTGGCAAGTTGAGCACACGCGTGTCAATGGTGTCCGGCACCGAATCGTTGATGAGCTTCGATAGAATCAATCCGTCTTTACATTCGTCAAAGATTTGGAAAGTGTCCGTTGGGATTGGCACACGGTCACCAATATCCGGGTCGCCCGCAAGAACGGAGTTGATGTGCTTCGTGAACTCCGTCTTCTCCTCGTCGTTGATCGTGTGTGTCGTACCAGAAGTTTTACCACCCAAGACGACCGAGGCCTTTGCTCCGGTTCCCTTGTGCTGGATCTTCTGTGGCGTGTTAGCCGATGGAGGCTGTGCCTTGTGTTCTCTTAGCTTGGCCACCAGCTCGACGTAGTCATCAAGCTCGACACGGCCCGAAGAGTCCACACCAACGTCCTTCAATGTCTCACGGACTTCATCATAGGAGCCCTCGCCCGAACGAGACAAGTTCTCAATGGCTGCTTGCTTCTCCACATAACCCTTCTCCTCGAGGTCGATCTCGCGGAACTGCTCAATGACGTTGAAGAGGTCCTCCTGCTTCAAAACTGGGAACTTTTTCTATTCGTTCTGTTAGTTCAATGGGCTCTTTGAGTTGTCTTGTGTTGCTGGGGGGAGCAACAGGAGGGGGCAATCAAAAGTGACGCAATCTTAGCCCCAGAAACACCAAAAAAGACAATGGCAAGCTGTTCTATCAAGTAAAGGGACTCACCTGTAGCTTGATAATGTTCATCTCTCAGTGAATTGACACCAAATTCGGCCGAATTGACACAAATCTATGGCTTGCCCTACAAACTAAAACACGGGTAAAACTTATTCGGAGATGCCGGGCTGGTTGGGGGTTTTAAATGAGGGTCGCTGGGTTTTGGGGGGAGTGGTACGCGCACGCACAGGAAATGATCTCGGGCTGTGCTTATGGATGAATTAAATTATGGCTGTGTTTGGTCATAAAGGATCGTTAGCATTAGAGAGTTGGATATATCGGTGGAGTATATAGATGTAAGCAGTGTGTGTATAGCTTTGATAAGGTAAGAGAGCAGAGCTAAGGCTTCCTCAGGAACTCTTGCGTACTGTACATCCAATCATCCTGCTCCATTGCACCCGCAGTATTCTTAATGAACTCCATCCGTGCCATGTTGTATCTATGCTGATTCTCTGCATCCTCCGGATGGGTCTCCATTATCTGTCTTTGCTGTTCTTTCTGTAGTGCGATATCCTTGGCCAGTTCATCCATCCGTTGGGTGTAATCGGAGTTCATCTTACGGTACTCTTGAACTTTGGCATGTGTCATATCCCTCAGGAAAGCAGTATTGGAGAATCCACGTTCCAGTGAGCTGACTTTAGAGATCCTCACGTTCTTTCTCTCGTTGATGGGTAGTCTCTTTGACGCTGTCACTTCTTCACGTGAGTAACCGGGAACACTTATAAGGATATCATCCCGTTGGATATGGCCCGGTGGCGCCACATTTGACAAGTCCGGCTCATCGTCTTCAGACCCAGAGTCGTCATCCACACCGTTGGGACGGAATAGTTCATCCAATGCGGCCTCTGCCTGCGCCAACGCATGAAGTTTAGACTCTCTCATCGGGTGCTGCGAGCTGAATATCTCATAGTCTCCGGGCTGTGTGGGCTTGTGGATAACAAACTGATGTGGCTCGTCCATCTGTGTATCACCGCTATGGCGAGATCTATACTTATCAGATTCTTTGCGTAGTGTACGCGAGAGTAAATTCGATGTTGATGTGTCCAGACTTGATGAGCCATTCGGCGTCTGGTGGTACGACAGCCCTTTAAATAGCTGCCTCTTCGTGTCCCTCTGGCTCATCCTATTGCTCTGATTTGGAGGTGTTTAAAAGCGTGGATGTTAAGGGGCCGATGGATTATACGTCAAGTGTGTTTGTTTGTTTACTGCTATTAGTCGGTAGTGATTACATAATTCATATGCGACAGCTTTGTCAGACGGTACGCGCAGCAGCATAGAATTGTCACCTATCATATATACATATATATATGTCAGATACCACACGCTAAAAAAAAAAGAAGTGCATACATCGGTTTTGGTGCAGAAGTTGTTGCCTATCAGGCAAGCAGTGGTTGGATGTGCATATTGAAAGACGGCGTTTAGTTGTAGGAGAACATATGCCGTCGCGCGGTATAAGCCGAGAGACCTGATGCTCCATGGCCCGGTGTGGTGTTATGGCAGTGATTTAGGGATCAACCGCACTGGTGAACTAAATTCAGAAATCGGTCATCTGATGATACTCACACTGCCC
>JAKUBZ010000058.1:0-48537 GCA_030567055.1 Petasospora taoyuanica
TTCTCTCACTGTGAATTAGTTTATGGCCAGAGTTTGGGTGGACTTGTAAGTTGCACTAAATCGTCTGCCCCTGCCCAGCACCAGGACCTCCTCTAGCGAGCAGCAGGTCGCGGCAGCCCAGGGCTGCCAAGGTGTCAAGATTTTTATTAACCGAGATCTTGAGACCGGAACTGGTGTAGCGGCCCGTCATAAGAATAACAATTCCTAACACACAAAGAATAGCCATGATGTGTAATGGCAATGGTGGAGAGTCTGGGGACTACGGAGGGCCAGTACCTTGTCTCATGTGGTTCCGGGGAGTGCGTCACACCCAGAGCTGGATACGATAGCACTGGGCGACAGGTGTCTCAGGGCAGGCCGGAATCGTGGTGTGATTTTTAAAGCTTGGGCTAAATTGGGGGAAGGGTCGACTCAGGAGTCAGCCACTCAATCCAGAATTCCGATTCACAGATCATACGCTGGAGAACTTTACGAATGGCTTACTCATGAAATTGACAACTGATTTTGGGTCAACCAATAGTTCAAGACCAGGCACGTTTCTCTCTCTCACTATATAAGTGAATGAAGACGCGCTGCAGGCGCTTGGTATCAATTGCAGGGAAGGGAGTTCGGCCTGGCGCCCTGGGCCGTGGATTCGTGGGTCCGTGGGTCGTAGATCCTGGGATGGAGTGTGGACGCGGTTGCACACTACATAGGCCTACTTAATCTTATTCATATACCGAGCCAGTTTTCTTAATTCGTCGGTAGCTTCTTCTTCGGTATAGCTTCACTCTGGAATGCACAGTTTTTCTTCGATTAGACGAGTGATTTGTCGAGCTGTGAGCACGAGAAGCCCCTGTCACGTCTTCCGTCTTCCTGTGCACGATCTTCCTTCCTAATGATCATCACTGCCTCTGCATCGCGCGCAACGTCACATCTCCAAGAGATAACGTCCGGGACGATCTACATATAGTACGTCCTCCTATTAGCACGGCTGCTGCACAAACACACAACAGCGTGTAAGAATTCCCTTTTGACGCCCTTAAAGAGCTACCAGAGAATGTAAGCCAACTCTGTCTATGCTCGATTCATGTTTGTACGGCTGAGTCTGTATCCAAACTCCAATTCGGCTTACGACCCATTATAACGATCTCTCCCATATAGGCAGAGGTCTCAACAAGCCAGTACGCCACACCGCATGGTACAGAGCTCACAGGGCACGCGCTACCTTCAGACGCCGATCGCATATTTTTATGCCACAAAACCCTGGCTGTTGCGGTGTGGTGTATCCGTCTGGCTGCGCTTTTTCAGATCAACACTTTCATCGTGCAGGATCTTTCCGGTTAGGGGCCCGCTGGCGGCGCAATACAAAGGGCGAGCACGGCACTGCAGTGTGCATTTTATTTTACGAATCTGGAAGCAATTTTGGGCCACCACTAAGCAGTGATTTGCTTGCTCTCATGGCCTAAATAGACAGAGCAGGAGGAGTCTGACCGTGGTACAGTTCTTCAGAGAAGTTAGAACCACACAGAGCTGGAGTTTTTTTCTTTTCTACATCTAGGTCATCAAACTTTCACGGATTATGTATATTCATGCAATATGGAGCACACTGATGTATCCATATGCAAAGGAGACGCCGACAGCGTGTACATCGCTACCTTCGCAATAGAAAATGATATCTTCTTCATTGCCCAAACGAAAGGAGCCTTGCTTGGTGGAGAGGGGACCTGGGGAAGCTGCTGGCAGTGGAAGAATCGGAATCCAGGCATCTATTGAGCCTCAAAAAATGCACACAAGAGCAGAAACTGTGGTTTCTTGTATACGTATGCGTATCTTTCCCCCTCCACTAGAATCCACGTTGTACGCTGGGCAGTGGGGTATAGGCGACAGCTTTAAAAGCGTGCATAATGTATACTGTTCAAAACACTCTGTGACATGCTCTTCTGATACACGACGTTATAAGAGCTGTGTAGCTTATATTCTACTTCCAAACTCCAAAGTTGTGAAATAAGATCCGTGCGAGAGACAGGGACTGAGTATGTCATCCATATATACGAGACGAGGCAGAGCTGCACAGATGGCCCCACCGCTGAACCTATACACTTCACCCGAGAGCAATTGACCAGCTGCACCTTAGGCTCTTGGGCTACTGTCTACACTGCTTCAACATGGCACACATTTACGCCCTTCGAAGGCAGCCATAAAACTACGCTCAGATCTCGTACGCACTAAGAACTGCGACCCGGAAGGGGAGAGACAGCCCATCGCATCGTATGACAACTTGACAATTTTAACGTATGGCGTCTCGGGGAGGGCATCGTAGAAGACCGAGCTCTTTGGGGCCCTGGGGCAATTATAATGGTCCCTCAGAAGGTCGCCAACGCCTGCCAATGCCAATGCCAATGTCATTGCCCCCCAACAAGCACGCCCAAAACTTAAAAACCTGGGGGTGAGCCAAAAAACAGACATCATTTATCCATCGCCCTCAGGCGGGTTCATGCGCAATGTTGCTTTAAGCGACCTCGCCAGTTGCAAAGCTGTTAATTTATATGCTCAACTCGACCGGAAAAAAGTTCACCATTTAAGATTAGAAGACAGAGATTTGCTTTGCCTCCTGAACTCTCTACTACAGAAGCATATGCTATTTGTGCTAAATAAACGCCGACCTTTTGTCCTCCCTTTAGCTATCATGCAATTTCGGGCCCACCTGTCAAGTAGGATCGACAGCGCTGGGCAGTGGGAGACACTGACAGGCAGCAGCTCCTGTTGGGATCTGTGGGATCTGTCATGAGGCCTCGGACTACGACCGTACTACCGTACCATCGGCACGGGTATATGTCCCAGGTTCCAACACCACAGGGCCCCAATTCAAATGCACCTAGGGCCAACTCGGTTAATGGTCACACAGCACTCTGACACTGAAACAAGTCTAGTGGTGGGCCGGTGGATTGGGTTGAAACTTGTCCCGCGGCAGCAGCCAGGCAGCCAAGCACCGCCACGAAGATTGCGTAGCCTGGTTCTTTGGTGATTGGCAGCCTGGCTGCTTGTCTGTTCTCGTTTTTTCTAGATTTTCAACATCCGGCCCGGAAACAACTTCTTTGGTTTCTTAACTTCTTATTTCCAACTTCTCAGAAATAGCTGAGGCCCAGGGCAATAGGTTCCAGTTTGGGCCTTCGGGGTGTGCGGCCCAAAGCCAGGGCCAGGGCAGTACGGCCCCATACACAGTGCACATATAGCTTGATGGGCCAAGGCGGCACTGGACAGCCACAGTGCGGTCACTGGAATAATGCCCTGTCCCCAGGCTATATACTATGTACGTAATAGTACGCAGTTAATAATAGGAACTTGTTAACGAGAGGTGTTAGTCTGTATTTTGTGTTTTCTATTCCCCTGGATCTGAAACTCTGAGTCTCTTATCCACAACCACCACACAGTTGCCAGTTCCATGCTCTACAATCTAGATTAGAACACAGATCACATATATATGGTCGGCCGGTTCATGGCTCTAATTGGACCTGGACTCAAACGTGCACCATAGCACCTATTACAATGGACCATGGTCATTCGTCACCGTTTCCGCTGCCAGCTCATCAAACAGAAGCGGATTATTAATAATTTGCGTGGAATCGGGTGTATGTGATCGAATGATTCGGTAAATCCGCTACAAAAAAAACCCTGCCGTTTCAAGCTACCTATATTGAATCTCAAGTCGAAGCCGAGATATTATCCATAGCCTTCCACGCTTTATAGTTCAACTTCGAGTTCACCTGCCTAGTTTTCGTAGGTGGAGCTATGTACGAAGCTTTCTGTGTATACCGGATATGGTGTGACTAGTAACAACAGTCTGAATCCAACTGGGACACGATATATACCATCTCGCGTTGTATCAATAATCAATATATCTAGAGCGTGCCCAGTTGCCCATGTCCACTGAGCAGTGAGCAGTCACTTCCCCCAACTGGTATTCATGTATAAGCGACCCATTAACATATTCTGGCTCTCGAATCATGGCTTTTGCAAGCAGCAAGCTGCGAGAGTCAAGCTTGTGCATTCAGCCGGAGTGCGCGCATGCGTAACAGCATACACAGTGACGGGGCTTCTTCTGGCCTAGATCGACTAGACTTAGGGATCTAGATCTAGATTTAGATTCATTGGATGTGCTATTATCTATACTAGGTGATCTTTATATGCAAAGAGATAGATGATGAATCATGACTACATGCCCCCCTGGCAAACTATATTTAAACCTCACATTCATACAGCCGCATTTATTCAGCTTAACACGCAGCCAGATGGTAGTACTGTAATCTCGAGATATATATCACAAAGCTTGTTGTAGGAATTGAGTTGCGGAGATTGGAAGCGGGTTGCAAGTTGCAAGTCCCCTTATGTAGGGGACGGGCTGATGCCGGGGCATCACGTTGATTTGTGGCGGGGGGCTTCCCAAGCTTGCCACAGACTATTTGGGCCGGGCCGCAAATAATATTGGTTGTAAATATTTGTAATGCATTAACATGATCCGAAACATCCATGCGGAACTTCTTGTAAGTTGTCACTTGAAGATGACGATATGACAAGCGCCATAGGACCACCTCAGTTGGAGGACTAAAGAACCTGCAAAAAAAAAGAACGAACCGAGAAGGACCCAAGCGGCAAAACTAGCCGCCATACGGCTAGCCCAAGGGCCAATGCCTTTGGGCATTGCCTATACATGACCGTGAGCTGCATCGCGGCTTGCCCTGAGGGCCCGGAGCGCTGCCGGCCTCGCTGCCAAGAAGCCATGAACCGAGACTGGCCCGATCAGATGAGCCCAAGCCATTTACTCGTACTCTAGCCGAGGGGCCCGTATCATTTTGCTCGTAAATCATAATGTTATAGCCGAGGCTGGGGTATGGTGTTTCTCTCCATTGTATATTAAAACCATTAGTGTTTCGTGTAGAGATTAACTTTAAGGCTTCGGTAATACAGTGCATGTAAGACCTGATCTCTACTATATACGTGTGCTTCATTTATTAACTGTGATCTATATTTATATATATATATATTTGATCCATATACAATTTCGATTGCTCTCAAATACAGCCATGTATATCGAGCGCAGCCGTCAGCGCAGTATTATATCATAGGTGAAACATTTGGCTGCTCTATATAAATTATATTCATGCATTAACGGATACGCCTGAGACTGAGTATCCGGCGTGTGCTATGTATATGACTTATAACTTCCTTGGTGCTCACTTCTGTTCTATATTTTCTGTTGTTGTGGTTATAACGTGATAAGACGTGTTTCATTAAAGTGATACGCTGGACTCTGGAATCAGGAGCCGAGGCATCAGTAGATAGAAATCACTTTATTGTATGTATTATGCACCATAAGCTATAATGTATCTATCCAATATCTATATCTATGCGACCGGATTGAAGCGCCCCAAGCCCGGCAAGGCATCCTCATATGTGCCGTATGAGACTTGCATATGGTCTTTTAAGCCCTACTCAGTATACCAATAAATCATTCGATCCAGAATTGGAGTGTCATCACCTCGTGTGCATATATATACCTATAGGACCCGCGGGCGGGCTGCCACCGTACGATACATACGTCTGAAACACGACAATGTATATAGTAGTAGGTCGACATATATATCTCGGATACGATAATTCTCGCTTACATGTGTGTTAAGCATCCTTACATGTGTACGCCAGAGGCGTAAAAGAAACATATATATTTCAAAAGCAATTGTAAGTAATGGTGCCTCAAAATACATAATTTTGTATCAAAACTACATCACCACGTACTGTAATACACACATATAACGTACTAGCAAAAAAAAAAAAACCCTTTTTAATTAAACATATAAACATAACCTCGTGGATCGCATAAAGAGAAAAATTATTATCTTAAAAGAGTTTCTCGTAGTTGATGATACAATTGTCATTGACTGATGCCTTCAGAACAGTTCTTGAGGGTTTTCTCCTGATATCTGTATGATCAATACTTGAAATTCTCGAATTACTGTTCTTTAAGTTGTCATTTGACATATTACTCAACTGTTCAAAGTATTCCTTTTTGGAACGTACGCTGGATATTCCATCGGCATCAGAGAAGCACGACGATGCAGATGACACTCTGGAATCAACATATTTTGTGTCCAATTGCCGATGTCTCTGTGGTGTCATTGGTTCACCACCAACTGAGACTGATCGTTCTTTACCATCATCGGAATCAGTAGAAGAAACATGGTTCAATATGTCCACGGTCCTCTGCCTTGTATTGGGCACACTCATAAGGTCATAAGGAACAGATATTGACCTTCTCCGGCTTGTGCTAACAATTGGAGGGGCAAACTTGGAACATAACCTGTTGTAGATCCTCACAAACTCCTCGGGTACTTCCATGTATCTTTCTGCCGTATGGTGCTCTTCCATGGGCACAGTTTTCTTCTGTAGCTTATAACTTCTCTTGAGCACAGTGAGCATCTGTGATAAATTCTCTTTTTGAAGGTCTTTTACCTTACCCTTAACCAGCGGGGATGTCTGGGTGTCCAATGGCATGATGTTCTTTTCCTTAAGCTCATCCACCGATGGGCGTCTCTGGAGCCGTTTCGCTAGAGAGTTTCTTCTGAAAGACTTTTGGAGCTCACCCAAAACCATCAGATTAGCGGTGCTCCCCAGTAGAAGTGCCATATTGGACACAGGTAAGATATGTTGTTGATACAACTCCGATACATTGGGTCTCAACCCGGACAATCTGATTCCGATCTTGTCCCTTACGTAGAAGAACTTTGACCTGAGGATGAATCTCTCTGTGGCAACCATCCTCAAGTATCGGCACGTTAAAGCCACTGCTCTCAGTTCCGGGTCATCGAGAAACACCATCACTTTAAAGAGTACTTCCAACGGGAGGTCCAATAACGGGAACGGGCCTGTGAACTGCACCGCAGGGTCCTCGGGGAAGTTTATGGTGAGGAAGTCCATCCCTTTTTCTCTGATATACCCTCCTCTTTTGTTTTTGTTCTCTCTTGGGTGCTCTTTTGGTCTGTTTATGATCTTTTCTTATGAGCCCTCAATTGTGTCCCAAGGGCCAAAGCTGTTGTGTGTGTACCTTTTTTAATGGGCCGAGCGAAACAAAAACAAAGATAAAATTACTGCATCGGGGATGTGGCCGGAAGCGGCAATGCGTTTGTTGACACATTTTGAGTTCGCGAATACGCATCTATAGATTGTAGAATTGTACAGTCTTTGATATATATGGGGTATGAATATATGTATGATGTATGAATATATGTATGATGTATGATATATGAGGTAGAATATGTCAATGCCATACAGTACATTGATCATGTGTAATATGGGATGATATATAATATGATATGATATAATATGATATGATATTATATGATATGATATGATATGATATGACACGATGGAATATAAGATACAGATCCGATCGAAGATCAATCTTCTCTTCTCAGACAGAAATCGGGATCAATGGAAGATAAATGATTGTATTCCCCGTTTAGTTCTTCTTTATATCACATATATCACATATATCACATATATCACAAATATCACATACATCAGATATATCAGATATATCATATATATCAGATAAAGCACATACACACAAATGATAACCCTCAAGAGATTCTCTCAGTCCCGATCCATCTACTGGACCACAAACACTAAGGGTGGGCTCGTACAAGTTCCCAACCCTGAAAGACAATTCCACAGTCTTCTGAAATCATCCAAGCATTGTGGCTCGCCCTTGGCGAGACAACCTCTTGTGGAGAACTCATATAGAGAGAATGATATCAAGCTCGAGGACTATGAGATGAAAGATCAACCGAAGCATACTGCCAAATATCGTAAGACCGGCGATAGAATCAGTAAGAAGCTTATCAAGTCCTTAGAAGTCATAAAGACTGTACACCGAATGGTTCATGGTACCAAGGAGTCCTCTATTGATAACGACAGTTTATTATTGATGAAATTGGTGAACAATTCTCATGAACATATCAATGATAGGGAAGATTCCTTATATATGCCATTGACAGAGAAAGTTATTTGCAGATATGGAGGTCGATGTCTTAAAGAACATTTTAACGAAACAACTTTCCATGCACATCAAATGTATGAATGGAGACGTATTAGAAGATATATTATTGATATTATTGAAGAATGTCATGCTTCTGCTCTATTGAATATGAATCTTGAAGAATACAAAGAAATGGGGTTCAGAGGGAAAGTGTATAGACAGTTGGATTCATTGCTGTCATATACGTTGTTGTCATTAATACATTTCCCACTGTTCCAAGATTATGATCATTATATTGATTTCTTGAAGTTGATGTCATATTGTACGGAGAAGACACAATTTATCATTGCATTTATCGATGAGTGTGTAAAGAAGTCCTTTTATTCTTACGTTGATAAATTCATGGGACAAAGAGAGATATTAAGGAGGAAATTATGTATTCATTCAAGTATATGGAAGGAAAAAGTGGAAAAGATCCAAGAATTGATTTTAACTTCTTATGTTAAGGGAGATGAAATATTATTATTGGATTCATCTGATCAATATTATAATATCAATGGGTTAATATCAATTTCAACCAAATGGGTTACTAAATTATACAAACAAACCAAATGGATTTATATCAATGGAGAAAGGGTTTGGCAAAAGATATTACTTAAAAGACAACAAAGAGAACGAGAAGCATATATGACTTATAAGGAAAGAAAAACAATAAGATATCGTATTAGTCAAAAATATCGAGAATGGACAACTCCATGGGAACCAGTTATTATGGAGATTAATGTTAATCAAAGAATAAGATGTGCTAGGGGTACTGGTCAAAGATTGGCAAGGGATGTTGGAATTTGGCAAATGGTTAGACATGATGATTTTGTGGGTAGTACTTGGGTGTAATATATATCATATATATATATATATATATATTATATATTATATATATCATGCAG
Organism: Petasospora taoyuanica; assembly: GCA_030567055.1. Taxonomy (NCBI): domain Eukaryota; kingdom Fungi; phylum Ascomycota; class Saccharomycetes; order Phaffomycetales; family Wickerhamomycetaceae; genus Petasospora; species Petasospora taoyuanica. The sequence continues at coordinate 8,962 of JAKUBZ010000058.1, forward strand.
CTCGGATATGTATATATAATCTTATTTATATATATCATGTGCTTCGGATATATACCGACATACACAATATCGCGATTAAGTGATGAGATAAAATTGAGATTGCTTCAAGATATTTATATATATATATATATATATATATATATATAAAGCATTACAGTTTATATATGCTTGAAATACCATTCCCAGACACAAGGTTATATCCACCTGAGTTCTTACTCATATTTGGTTTATTAAACTGTGTTTTATTAAGCATATCGTTGATCCCAAAGTTTATTCAATGTCTTGATATTAAAGTACCAAAACAACATTGTATAATTAAAGAGAAATTTCAATATTTATTATTTGAATTTCTTTGTGGGATATGCATATTGAAGAAGATTGATAAGGAACATCATGATATCTTATTTTTATCCAATTTGATTGAATATGGACTATTATTCATCTGTTTGTTCATCATCAAATCGTTACATCATTTATGTGATTCTCAAGTAAAATTCCAATTGAAAGATATATCTCAACAAGGTGTTTTCCATTTACAAAATTCTATCCAACTATTTATGGGTATCAATACTTTGATTTCATTTGACTTAATGATCTTTACTCAATTGAAACATAAGTTCTTTACAAATTCTTTAATGGCCATCTTTGCATATGAATTGTTAGACTTATTCCCAATGGCTTTGTTGATTTTGTTTCGTTATATCCACTCTTTACATCTCATCCATCATAAACCTTCTACTAATAACAACAACAACCATTGGCCATTGATCATTACAGACTTTATACTCAACTTCATCCGTATGGTATTGTTCATCACTTATACTTATAACTTCAACAGTCAGTATACTTCTTTCCCCATCCATATCATCCCATCTTCTTACAAATGTCTCCGATTGCTGATGAGTAGGACGAGAAATCTCATTATATACCAAAGAAACCACCATATGTTTATCAAATATGATAAGTTGCTTCCACCACTTTCGAACCCAACAAATGACATGTGCTTCTGTCTTGAACCTTTGGCAGAACACCACTGCAAACAACTATGCTGTCATCATGCCTTCCATACTACATGTCTTCAATGGTGGCTCGTTAGGTCTGAAACGTGCCCCATCTGTAGAAGCACAGTACACTTCCATCCACCTCTTTCACAACTACAAAACTTTGCATGCACATAATGAAAATAACGAAATAAATGACTATATATATAAAAGAAATCTAAACAGCAACGTAGTCCACAACTTGCCTATGTGAATCCAAATCCAAGGCCAAGAACGCATTGTAATTCTGAGGCATCATATCGATGTTCTTATGAGAACACTTATGAGTATCACAATTAGTCTGTGATGATTCAACTTGTGACAAGATTCTAAACCATGGATGCTTCAGTGCATATCGAGACTCTAAAGATCCATTTGTAAAGATCCCAAGAGAATAAACCCATTGAACAAATGATGTACCAAGAGATTTCAAAGACCATGAGATATTCATATTCATATTCATATTCATATCTTCATCTTCATCCACTTGCCCCAAGCCAATTTCGGCCAAATCAAACCCTTCACCACCAACTTGCCTCATCTCATAGTCCAAAATTGCATAGAGCTTCAACTCATCTTCTGTTATATCTGGTTCATGACAAAAGGGGAAAGCATTCACACTTGGTTCAAGAGTGGAAAGATCCAATACAGTATCAATTGGTGCCAATGGCCTCCCCATCATCAATGGAGCAACTTCAACGTACTCAGAGTAAGCGTTCAACACTGAGAAGCGAGGATCATCTTCATCTTCATCTTCATCTTCATCTTCATCTTCATCTTCATCTTCATCTTCATACACAGCAGTTCTGATAGAGATCTCCGAAAGTGTCATCAATGGCACTTCCTGGCCCAAATCCAAATCCAAATCCAAATCCAAGGAGTCATTTGCAGTTGCTTCATCACCAGTGGACAGAATACACAGGTTCAATTCCATAGCTTCTTCTTGAATCCTCGAGTTCAAAGTGACCCTTTGTAATGGAACTTCTTTCAACATTCCTTGCAGTTTGATCCATTCGGCAACGGACTGTGAAGCACCAAATGACGCCGATACCAACGAACCACTGATGGATCTCTTTGAAAAAGTTTGCTGTTGTTGTTGAGACACAACATCATGCTTGGATTGAAGCTTCTGATCCAATGGTTTGTTCTCGTCATCCTCAAAGGGCGTCTCTATATGGGTGAGCGTTGGTGGTGGTTGAAATAAGCTGGACATCTCTGCTTGTTGATGTATGTGATGTATGTGATGTATGTGATGAATAGGAAACTTGTACTGTGGGAATCCCAAATAGATCAAAAAAGCAGAACAAACATGACACAAAGGGGAATTACAAAAAAACACAACACACAAAACACAATGCAAACTCAATTGCGTGGCCCGAGAAAGTCCGATGAGTCCATCAAGTTCCCAACATAATCCTGTAAGTATTGATTATCGTGGTTTAACTTATCACATTTCCTCTGTGTTTGAATGGTTCTTCTTAACAGAGAGTCGAGTTTGTCCCGAAGAGTTAAAGCTTCTTCAAGCTTGGTGAGTTGTTGTTGTGGCTGTTGTTGTTGTTGTACTTCGGACTGTGTGGCTTCCATTGTGGACATATTTGGGTATGCGATTGGGTAAAATTATTAGGTATTATATTACCATTTCAAAGAGTTGGACACATATATAATATAATAATAGTGTACACATATATGGCGCAAATTCGCGGTGATTCCCCTATTTAGGCAACTAGCGTCGTTTTTATTGCGAAACGCCAACTTTCTTCACCCCCACAAATCGTCCTTCAAGAAAGAAACCCCATAATTTATAGAGCTAAATACAACAGATTTAAATAAACAAGGGATAAAAGAAGCCAAAAAAGAAGCCAAAAAAGAGAATACTAAGATGATCCTTCGAAGACGTACGTTAACACTTTCACTAAGGCGACCATTCCACTGTACAACGTTCAACTATTGGAGATTCCCCTTCAACAAGAAGAAGACACAACTCATAAAGGATAACAATTCATCACCAGTGGATCCTTTACTACTTGAATTGAGACAACGATTACATTCTTCTTCCGAAAATACAAAGTCCTTAGTGGAGATGCTTGCTCAATTACAGACTTTATCTTCTGGTGCTCATTCTTTTAGCCTTATGAATGAAATCATAAGAAAACTTGACAAGACAAAGTATGAGAACGTTGATGGTACCATTCCAGGGCTTACAATTGAACAGTGTTATGAACTTTACTCACATGTCATTTGTAATGTCACTTTGGAAAACTACAAATCTGCGAGGTTTATACCGAGGTTATACCTTGAGATCACCAAGACAGCATTAAACCATAGGGATGATGAACTTTTACTAAAGACATTGGATAAGTTTCTAAAGTATTTGCATACCTTGGGGTTTGAACAACAGTTGATAAACGTCATCAAGCAGTTCCATGAAGAGCTCCCTGAGGAAATTGTATACAAATCAAGTATATGTATAGTGGGACTTATACAAGGGATTGAATCATCAAAAGTGGATCTTTCTTTATTGGCACAACTTGTGAAGTTATACCCTTGGGATCATAATCTGTACCAATTGGCCTTACAGAAAAGTGCAGAATACTTGGAAAGTGACTCTTTTGTATTTGAGAAGCAAGAAATTGGTGCCATTGAATCATTGCTTGAGACAACAAAACCACCATCTATATATAACAGAGACATGTTAAGAATCTTTGGTGCCACTGATGGTCATTTCCACGAAATGGAACATCTTTACCTTACTGAGATCCTATCGGAAGGGTTCCCATCAAGTGATTGTATATCAGTTACTAAGAGAGCATTACATCATCAATGGACCCCAAGGGAGACACAAAGATGGGTTAAGAAGTTGAGTAAAAAAATTGGAGATCCAAATGCTATGTCACTCATCTGGGAATTACATACCAATGGGAAGATCAATGTTGATCTTTCAACTATTACAATCTCTGATGAAGTCTATGAGTTATTGATTCTCTCTATACTCAACTGTCCCCAAAATAGGCTTCAGTATAGAGAACTCATTGCATTGCTCGACAAGTACGACCATGAGCCCACGAGGGACACATACATCAACATTATGGATACTTTCATATCTCTAAGGGACACAGCAACACTGAAAGAGGCATACCAAGAATCTATGAAAGATGGGATTGATTGGTCTCGGTGTAATACCCTTAACAAGCTCTTTATAGTGTTAGCTGAGAAAGAAGGTATGCAATTGCCCCAGGAGGTATTCCAATTCTCTCGGAAGATCAAAGTTCATCTCAAATATCTCTCTGCAGAGGCTTACAACTCGTTGGTTTCACTTACTCTACAAAACAGGTTTATTGACGATGCCATTGAGTCCTTTGAACAGGAATTGCCACCATTACAAGGACAAACTGATAGGTATACCCAAATGCAATACCCTGGGTTGTACAAGACGCTCTTCATATGGTTCACAGAGCAGGCTGAAGATGCAGTTGACATATGGGCAGTGTATCAGGGGTTTTTAAAACACTTTGAAGTTCCTCCCCATTGGTACGCCCCACTCATTGAGAGACTAACACATTTTGAAAGACCAGATTGGGCATTCCAGGTGTTTCAGGATATGAAGAGAACTCATAGACTTACGGGATCTGTTCCACCTCCACCACCTGAGATTTATATCCATCTTTTTAAGCAATTTGGAAGGCAGATGTACGTTGATGGAGTTGAAACTTTGGATGCGATCTTTAAAGTGGACTTGACCATCAACTCCTCGTTACCACTGTTGAATGCCATCATGGACGCCTACTGCTCGATCAAAAACTTCTCCAAAGTGGCACAGATATACAACCAGGTCCTGGCACTTCCACAAGGACCAAACAACGAGACTGTGTCCATTATGCTGAAGGCGCACACGATGCTCTCTCTCAACAACGTGAACCAGTACTGGAACGACATGGATGAATTGGGGATTCTTCCAGACGAGGACAACTTCAAGCGATACATCATTGCCCATTGCTTTTACAATCAACCACAAAGAGCGCTGGAGATTGCACAGCAGATGGACGAATTGGATGTGGAAGTGACTTCACAGACATTGGAGACTTTGTACCAATGGACACGGGACCAAGATGCTAAGCTGCTGGTGGAACAATGGGCAGAGGAAGAGCATCCTAAAGTATGGGATTCGGTAAAGACAAAAGTGAAGAGCGTTGGATTACCCGTGTTGGAAGTGCCCAAAATGTTGGAAGAGTTGGGTCCAAGCCAGGAGGAGTTGAGGTTGATGAAGACATAGGCCGCACTGCCAATCATATTTATTTATCTATTTATTATCCTATATTTATTCACCATATATATAAACAAACCACCATCATTACCTCAATCCAGTGGAGTTCACCTTGGTGGCAAATCTCAAAGAGTTAACAGTCTCATTCAGGTTCTTTGCAAGTGGCGACACGTTAACAAACATGAGTGTCTTGGAGTCCTCTGAAAGAGAGTATTGTAGCAGATATGTTAGCTTGGAGTTTCTGAAAGGGATGTGCTTTGCATTGTCACCCAATGCGTAGATAACATCTCCAAGACAACTTAATGACTTGTTGATAGCCTGTGTCTCCTTCAGTCTATCCCCGGAAACACCAGATTGAGATATCCTCTCTGAACCAGCCAGGTCAATGAGATTCAACACGCTCTCCACAGTTTCCTTGGTCTCTGTATTGTATCCATTGAGACGTACCAAGCAAACAGTATGCGATCTTGAAGAGTGCTCATTGGATTTGGTGGCGGCCACTGATCTGTTATCCAAAGCTCTTTGTAAAGTTTCAATCATTTCTTCTGGACTCTTGAATTGAGTCCTTGTCAAATTAGTAATACTCGTGGTCTTAACCACTTGGTTATGCTTGATCTCATATTTGAGATCAGAATCATTCAATAAATCTCTAATACTTTCGTTGTGAATCTCCAAGAATTCCCCAGTGATGTCATACTCCCATTTCCTCCTCTTCAACTTCTCACATGATTCAAAGATCTGTGTTATACTCTGTGGAATGATACCGTCTTTTGCAGACATCGTATAAGTCTTTCCAGAACCAGTCTGGCCATAGGCAAATATGCAAATGTTGAATCCATATAGAGCACTCTGCACTAATTGTGATATCTCTTCAAAGATCTCATGGTTTGTGATATCCTGTTGGAACACCTTGTCGAACTTAAAGACGTACTTCTTAGCCGTTGTCTTTGAATCCAAAAGTTCGATCTCTTGTCTCACCTCATCGTTATCGGGTACTTTTAAAACCAATGGTTCCTCTTCAAGCTCTGAGTGGATCTTTGGTCTGATGCGACAAAACACTCTAATGTTACCCTTTAATTCCTGAAGCTTGTTGTGTAACTTCCGTCTTTGTTCTTCTTCCACCAATAGATCAGCGTCCATTTGCACCTTGGCATCGATTTTCCACACCATTTGCTGCTTGAGTTCGTTGATGTGCTGTTTCTTGGATCGCAGTGCATTTGATAGCTCTGCCATTTGATCTTCCAATGCCTTTGTACCATTAGCACTTTCTACATTCTTTTGTTGTAACACCATCAACTTCTCGTTCTCTTTCACTCTCTCTAGATCAAGCTCTCTCAATTTCTCACCCAAGATCTCAATCTGCTGTTTGACGACATGTTTTTGATCCTTCAGCTCCTTGATATCCCGCAACACGCTCTGCTTAGCGGTGTCAATGTGTTCAAGTATCTTTTGCTCTTCTTCCATATGTACACTGTTGATCTTCTTCAGCGTCTCCTCGACAACGTTTTCATTTTCCCTCACTTCGTGCCGTACACGCTTCAACTGCTCTGCAACCTCAAGCCTCATCTTTTGTAGCTCCACACTCCGCTGTTGCTTGATCTTTTCAATCTCCATGGTATTCATCTGTCGCTTATCACGCATCGCATTCTTGTTGTCCATCTCCATCTCGGCCTTCTTCAATTGGTAATACCGCTCGAGTTCTTCCAGATCAGACTGCTTGTCGAGCTCCACGCGCTCCAGTGCGTCCCTTTTAATCCTTAGTGACTTACTCAGAGTATTGACGGTCTCTTCGAGCTCCTGATACGTCCAATCGAGCTGCTGTAGTGACACCTTTAGAGACGTGTTTTCATTTGCGAGCTCGTTCATTTGGGAGTCAAGCTGCTGCGTTCTTAGCCTCAGCTGTTCCAAGTCTAACAGCTCCTTGTGCTTTGAAGGAGTCGGCGACTGTGATCTCCTCTTTGATTCACCCGATGATGGACTTGCCCTTGGAGGTGACTTATACCCGTAGGGCGTCATTTTGGAAGTGGATTTCGGGGACAGTGCAGTAGGGAGTGGAATCCCCGACGGCTTGGGCTCCTTCTCCATCGTCAATTTGTCTTCTTACAAGGTGGTTCATTGCCTTTAAAGAGTAGAGTAGAGAAGATGAAACAAAAGACCAAAGGAAAAAAAAAAAGGTAAACAAAGGCAAATGGTTACGTAATCATATATTAGCGGATTACGTAATTAGACTCATGTCACGCGACTGCAGCTTACACAACTCTTAACCATTGATGAATTCATATGATGGACTCTATGGGTGGGGGAGGGGACTCCTTAGATTATATATAAAAGAGAAGTACAACAGCAACATAAATGAAAACTTTTTTATTTATTTAAGTGTGCAGATCGTTTTGACTGCACTTAATACTTTATCTCTTTAAATTAAAAAAAAAATGTGTCAAAAAGCGGTAAACACCACACGTCACGTGATAACAATAGTATCTACAGCTTAATGTTTCTTCAAAAGTCTCGTGTTTCATACATTTGTCATTGTGGGATTGTTATTTTGAACTTTTCAACTTCATTACTTACATAACTCAATACAGTATCACCATGGAGGCATCACAGTGGCTAGATATTAACATAGATTAAAAACTGACAGACGGTAATAATACAACATATTTCACTTGGTTTGATCCATTGCTTCCCAGGACTGTTCAATGCCGTTGTGTTCCTTAATTTCATTGTTCAAGGAATCGACAATGGAGTCAACTTTGGCGTCAAGAGAACTAAGATCTTTCAACAGCGCTCCATGGTTGGTCTCCTGCTCCTTCCTATAGTTTGCCAGCATTTCACGGACTCTGTTCTTATCGAATCTTTTAGATTTGGCCCATGACTTGCACCAAGTAATCCAGGATGAGAGGTTAATCAAGCCAAGGAAATCCACCCACAAGAGCAAACAGCCAGTATAGAAGAACATAGCGTATATAATCACCGGTTTGAAATCTGGAGCAATTACATGCGTAAAGGAAAGCGTCGTCCCTTGACGTAGTAGTGTCTTCCAAATAGGTGTCATTGATATGAAATCGTAATTTGATGGAGGGATACGAAACAAGAAAAGCCACTTTATGAGCCATGGAACTGAAATTGTCACAAGTGGTAAAGAGAACAACAGCGATGATGACAAGGCAAACCCGCTGTATGTAGAAGACACAGAAGAGTTAACAACTTCATTGTCAGCATCAACAAAAATTTCAAAACGAGTGGCATAAAGCCTTTCTATAATTGTCTGGGCCAAAAAGGCAAGCGAAACATCTCTCATCATAGACAACATTGCTTCAATGAGCTTATTGCGCATCTCGCATTCTTGATTTCTTCCGCTCATGATGAACGCTGGACTTCTTCTGTGCGTGTGTGTATAAAATGTGTTTCTATTTTTTGTAGTAGTAGTAGTAGTGCCAGGAAATCACTTCAACGTTGTATTTGAAACAAGTTTGTAAGAAGAAAAGAAGATGATAAAACAACAGCAATGAGAGTATTCTTATGGAAGAGGGGCGGGGGGATTGTGCAGGTCGCTTATATATATATATATATATATACATATAGTGGCCCCTGCAGTATGTGCGCATGGCGTAGTGCTCGTACCACGGCAATCACTGGCCCAGGGCTCGCAACCGTACTACTTGGGGTGATATATTTGTTGATTACTTGAGATACAAAAACAATCAATTCATATTGAGTCAGGTTGTAATATGTTTTTGTTCTCAGAGGGAAAGATCTGGTATATGGATTATTATCAAACGTTATGTTAACTCCAAAACAGCAGCAATATATAGACTTGGTCATAAAGGGCAATATTACGTACGTCCTGAGTTCAAATTCTTAATTAAAAGTATATAACATATGATACTTTGATATGTCAATGAATAACTGAGTTCAATAGGGAGACATTTCCAAGATGCAAGTATCAAAAATATTTACAGAATACTTTGTCGATTGCCCATCTTAATTATATGTAGAGAACACACAATCCGAGGGCTCATCTCTCCCCCGGAATACGTCCCGCTTTATAGATAAAATTTCGCACTTAGTACAGTTTTCTCTCTACCTCAAAGATAGATCTCATAAAGTACAGAGAAAAAGAATGTCCAAGGGAAGGGTCAGTGTGAATGTGAAGAGCTCCAGCTCGAAGCTACTGGGAAAGCCTGTAAAGAAGCAGGAAGTTTCGAGTGAGAGTGAGAGTGAAAGCTCTGATAATGAGGTCAGTGAAGAAGAAGAAGAAGAAGAAGAAGAAGAAGAAGAAGAAGAAGAAGAAGAAGAAGAAGAAGAAGAGCTTGATGATGAGATAGACATGGATGAAATGAGTTCTGAAGACGACACAGAAGATTCCGATGCAGATGAGAACCTTCCGAAACTGAAAAAGAGAAAAAAATCTAAAGGTGATGGTTCCGAATCCTTTGCTACTGCAGTGAATGCCATCTTGGGTTCTAAACTAAAGGCATATGACAGAAAAGACCCGATTTTAGCTCGTTCCAAAACTACACTAAAGAAAGCAGAGTCGGAGAAGCTTGAGGCCAAGGCTCGTCGTGCGTTATTAGCAGAGAAAAGAGTGATCTATGACAAGGATAGAATCAAAGATCTATTACCGAAAGATGATTCCACTGCACGTTCAGTATTAGAACATGAAAAGAAATTGAAAAAAGTAGCACAAAGAGGTGTTGTGCGTTTGTTCAATGTGGTGATGACCACACAGAATAAGACATCGCAGGAGATTTCAGGTACTAAAGTGTTTGGTGAACATAAAAAGGATGAGTTGATTACGGAGATTTCCAAAGAGAAATTCTTTGACTTGGTCAAGGCTGCCGGTGGTGATTGATAATTGTTGTGTACGTATATGCTATTCCCTTATTTCCTTCCCTTGTAGACTTTTACAAAATCCTGCTTGTCTTTCAAAGAGACACCTTCGATCAATTTGAATTTGCCATTATAAGAGAATGCACTTTTCACTTTAAGTAAAGTGGTGGGCTCCTCCACAAAGTTGATCCTTAGCTTATATTGTAGTCTCCACTCACTCAGACAACGATAAAGGTAAGTAATCAATGGGATTTCCAATGGAGTTGTAAGATGAGATGGATATAGCTTTAACGTCATTGTTTTAAGCTTATAACTGATTGTCGTATGACTTAATTGTGAATTGCAAAAATTGGACCACTGTGATTCTGAAATGGCAAAGGGTAAGATCGCTTTACCGTTAGATGTCGTACCTTCTGGTAATACATAGATGATCTTTTGCCTTAAGCATTGGTAATCAATTGGTTGTCCTCCAATTGTGGTTGCACCACCACCAAGAGATCTCTGTATGAAATCGCTAAAGCCAAATTGTTTCAACTCTCCATTGGAATCTGGGATTAAAACAACAAATGGAACATCACTTATACTCCAAAGCATGAAATAATCTATCAAACAAGTGAAGTTAACCATATAGATCTCATTACATTGTGGGTAGAATCTTATGGTATCCTTTGCTCTCTTAATACCCTGAACACTCAACTCATACGACCACAGACCGCATATGAACAACAAAAGTCGTACCAATTGCTTCTGTAAGGTATAAACTGGCGTTGTTATAACAATGATTGGAATTAACAGGGTAACAATCAACAGACGAACCAATACCAATAGTACTCTAAAGGGCAGGAGAAATGTAGAACTCGTGGGCTGTACAGTGGGCATGAATGGGGAAATACCCGTCGCCTTATCCCTAAACTGTGTGTACTTCTCCATCTGTGCTTGCTTTTGGAGAGGGGGGAGAGCTATATATATATATGTGTATATGCACTTGCACTGGGAATAACTTTTTAATGGTTCAATAGAAAGGCCGGTTACGCAGGACCTGGGAGCGCGAAAACCAAAAAAAAAAAAAAAAAAAAAAAAAAAAAAACACAAACACAAAACCCACAACAAAAAAAAAAAAAAAAAAAAAAAAAAAAAAAAAAAAAAAAAAAAAAAGGCGTAGGCGTAGGCACCAGCCAAATATTTACCATCGATCGCATCGTCTCATCATCATCATCTTCTATATCTCATCCCCATCCTTACAACCCACAAAAGCTATAAGACCCAAACAAAAAATAAAGAAAAAGAAAAAGAAAAAGAGAGAGAAATATGTCGCTTCCTCAGGTGTTACAGCGAGGAGACGACTTTCTTAGGGAGTACCCGAGAACCGCGTGGTGGTGGAACGCCGCGTCCAGGGCAGACTGTCTTCTTGCCGTCGGTTTCTCCAAGGCAGTGTTGAATGTGTTCTATAAGCCACAACTAAAAGGTGTTGAGAGACTCGAAGCAGCACTGACAAAGAGTCAAAGCGAGGACAGAGGCCTCATCACTGTGATGAACCACATGTCGGTTGTCGATGACCCTTTTATGTGGGGGTTGTTCCCCTGGAGATTCTACAAGGATGTGGATCTCATAAGATGGGGTATGGCTGCACATAACGTTTGCTTCACTTCCAAGGGGTTATCACTGTTTTTTTCGCTTGGGAAGATCCTAAGCACAGAAAGGTTTGGTGGTGGGCCGTTCCAAGGGTCTGTAGATGCCGCTATCAGGATATTAAGCCCCGATGATACTCTTGACTTGGTGTTTGACTGGGATCATTTCAAAAAGCCACATAGAGACATGTGGCTCGGCCAGACAGAACTTGTGAAGAATACGAGAGACAATTACTATGAACCACCTGTGCTTCGATCCAAGCCGTCATGGATGCATGTTTTCCCCGAGGCGTTTGTCTTACAATTACAACCACCCTTCCATAACTCGATGAGATACTTCAAATGGGGGATGACAAGATTGATATTGGAATCCACAAGGCAACCAGTTGTTGTGCCGATGTTTGGACATGGGTTTGAGAAGATTATGCCCGAATCTCAAGTGGATGAAGGCTCGTTCTTGGATCGGTTTCTTCCAGCAAATAGAGGTTCCGATGTGTTTGTATACATTGGTGAAGCCATTGATGATAAGATCATCAAGAAATACAGAGAAGAGTGGATAGAGTTGGTAAATTGGTATGGTGACCGCAGTGGCGACCTTACAGATGAGTTAAAATACGGATCAAGGGCACAGGATCTTAGAAGTCGGCTTGCTAGTGAACTTAGAGCCCATGTGGCTTCAGTACGCCATAAAGACGCCGGTTTCCCATTGGAGGACCCACGGTTCAAAGAGCACAAGTGGTGGAAGCAATACACCCTATCAGAAGGTGAGAGTGATGCTGAGGTCAAGTTCATTGGTATGAATTGGGCCATCAGACGTCTCCAGAAGTTCCTCCAGGAGTGACACATTGTATTGTATATATGTATATATAAGAAACAGATCTAATAATATCCCCTGTCCTGTACTTGTGTCTGCAATTGCTCAGGGACCCAACTGGTAATCTCCAGGGGTACACAACGGCCCAATGGCGTATGATCCACCAATTCTTCTTGTTTCACTTCCTTATCAAACTTCAAGTTGTTGTTCTCCAACTGATACTTAAAGTCGAGTAGTTGTAACAATTCTAAGAGATTGGTATAGTCCTGTTGTAAAGAATATGTCAATGTTTTGTACAGGGCACCATTAAGCCGAAGTTTTTTACTCTTCACAAGCTTCTTGTCACCCAATTTTTGTTTAATCATAGAGAATTTTTTTTTCAATTTATCTGTTTCTTCATCATCAATGATAACTGTGTTTTTAACAGCCAGTTGTAAGAAGGCTAATGATACCCCAATCTTATCCTGTTTGTAGTTTTCAATTGATACCAGCGCACCAAGTAGTCCATTCACCAATTTGATAACGTTTTCCACTCTTTGAGTATTATTCTTATTAACCTTATGATATCGTAAGTTCTTTACAATCTTTACCAACTCTGTATGAATGTAAATGGCAACTCGGGATAAAGTAGGGTAATTGATAGAATCATCCAAAAGGATATCAAACTCACACATCTTCAGCTTCCATAGGCATTGTGATATAAAAGTATACTGTAATGAAACCATCAAACATGACTCGATCAATTGGGTATATTCTAATGATGTTTCCCATATAATACCCAATTCTGATTCTTTATAATGACATTGTATAAATCGGGTATAACTCATCCCTTTTTTCAACAATTTAAAAACATTCAATTGTGTCTTCTTCTTATCAGTTTCTTTATCTTTATCCTTGGAAAATTTTTCCATAAGCTCTTCAGCTCTTTGGTTATAACATAGTGCTAATGTAATACAAATGGTAATGACTTCATCTCTTAGTGTCCACTTGTTAGATTTTTTGTATTGGGACCACGGTGCTCTGTCTGATAGCGTAACATCGGTACCGTATGATAACAGATCGGTATACAAAACCTCTTGTATCGCCATCAATTGTACAATCCGGGATAAATATTCCTCCAATTGAGTTATATAACCAGTTGTAGAAGCCGTTGATGAAACGTTCAATCTTAGTGCCAATACATCTTTTACCAACCCGTCTGGGTGGTCAGCTCTGAGAGTCACCGGTGTTGGTGTGTCTATCAGAATCATCACTTTATTCTCTCTCTTTGGTAGTACACAATTGAATGATTAGAGTCAATAAAAAATTTGAAAGTTTGTATGTACTACAAACTGTTATATATATAAATATATAGGGCACCCCAGTTCCGAGGGACGGAATTGTACATGCACGTGCACTCGCACGTGACGTTACACGCAGCTACTACTTTTTCCTCAGTTCCGACTAGCCAATCACACCGCACAGCGGCTTTGATAAGCACACGCGCGTGCAGCACCTGATAAGCCCAATACGGTTAACACCGGTAATAGCAAATTGAAATGGATAAACGTATAAACCCGGTTGATCTGATAGTCAGGGTCTTAACTTCCCCCGGGGTGAAGTTTTCCTCCCCCCCTGACATGTACGTACGTTTGATTGACAGGTTGTTTGTTTTGTGAATTGTTGATGCGCTTGATTGTTGTGTGTGTATGTATACTTTTTGCAGAGATAAAGCCCATAAAGCCAAGCTGGTTTGACGATCTCTCGACGCCGTGTTTAATCTGCTGCTGCTGCAATTGGAAAATTTTCAGGTCATCAGTACTTTTGAATTTATATATATAACGCTTGGTCCGCCTGCCTTAGGCAGCCATTATATAATATAATATAAATATATATATATATATTATTATACCCCGGGCTCATACATCGATATATATATATATTATACGTGCACACACACACAGAATAATACAGAGTATCAGAGATGCCAGCAGTGCAGCCGGACACATACGACCATGGTACTACGTCGTTCATCATTGTGTGTACGGCGTTGGTGTTCTTTATGATCCCAGGTTTGGGCTTTTTATACTCGGGCCTCGCACGCCGTAAGAGTGCTCTATCGTTGATTTGGTCAGTATTAATGGCTGGTATTGTGGGAATGGTGCAATGGTATTTCTGGGGTTATTCTTTGGCTTTCAGCAGTACTGCAACCAATCCATTCATTGGGAACTTGGATTCCTTTGGATTTCGTAACGTTTATGGTACAGAAGATTCTGAATACCCTGAGTTTGCATTTGCAGTGTTTCAAATGATGTTCATGTGTGTAACGTTGGCAATTATCGCAGGTGCTGTGGCTGAAAGAGGTCGATTGCTTCCACATATGGTGTTCTTATTCCTATGGGCCACACTCGTGTACTGCCCAGTGGTGGCATGGATATGGAGAGCTGAAGGATGGGCTTTCAAATGGGGGGTTCTTGACTATGCAGGAGGACTCATTGAAATCCTTAGTGGTTTCACAGGCTTTGTATATTCATGGTTTTTGGGTAAGCGTAAAGAACGCCTGTTGATCAATTTCAGACCTCATAACGTCTCATTAGTGACTTTGGGAACTACAATCTTGTGGTTTGGTTGGTTGGGATTCAACGGTGGTACGGCATTGTACCCTGGCCTCAGAGCCATCTATGCAATCATGAACACCAACCTATGTGCTTGCTTTGCTGCAATGACATGGTGTCTGTTGGATTATCGATTAGAACGCAAATGGTCCACTGTTGGGATGTGTTCCGGTATCATCTCCGGTCTTGTTGCCGCAACGCCGTCTTCCGGTAACATCACGCTCTATGGCTCTGTTATCTTGGGAATCGTCACGGGTGTGGTGTGTAACTTTGCCACAGGGCTCAAGTACTTGGTTGGTGTTGATGATGCATTGGATATCTTGGCAGAGCACGGTGTCGCTGGTATCTTGGGACTCTTCTTCAACGCTTTATTCGGTGCTGATTGGGTCATTGGTATGGACGGTGTTAGTGAGCATGAAGGAGGATTCATCTCTCATAACTACAAGCAGATCTATAAGCAGATTGCATGGATCTTTGTACTCATTGGATGGACAGTTGTGGTTACCTCTTTAATTTGTTTTATCATTGATAGAGTCCCAGGGTTACACCTAAGAGCTTCTGAAGAGGCAGAAGCAGCAGGTATGGACGAGGATCAAATCGGTGAGTTTGCATACGACTATGTTGAGGTAAGAAGAGATTTCTTAGCATGGGGTAACAATGTTTCTGATACTGACTACATTGCGCCTACTGAAATGGAAGTAGTACAACCTAATGAGACTTTGGATCCGGTGGTCAATGAGTCTGAGGACTCGCATACGGCAGAGGCGGAACAAGAAAAGGGAAGCCGGTGACTGACTTTGTCTTCTTTTTTTGCTCTCTGAATTCTGTTGGTATTATATATACATAGATATATTTATAAAGAGGTTTACGGTTATATAGTAGGGTAACCCCCATTTTCGTTCGAGGGGGTGCGGAGATTACAAAGGCGGTATTAATTCAATTGAATGGAAACCGTCTTCTTCTTCTTCTTCTTCTTCTCTCTCCACATTCCATTCCTCATCATATTTATTGAAGAATTGACATAAACAATGGCGTCATTTCCACCTTCCAAATGCTGTTTTGAAGGCATTGAACAAACTGGTGAGACTGTTGGTAAACACACACAGCTGTACGGTCATAAGCTCTACTCTGTTGGAGTTCCTTCCAAAAAGATCATTGTGATGTTTACGGATATCTTTGGGTACGAATTCCCCAATAACATGCTGATTGCTGATCAGTTTGCCCAGCAGGGGTTCTACACGTTGATGCCCGACTTATTTGAAGGCGAGCCAGTGACTGATGATACGGATCGTACGGCATGGAGACAGAGACATAAACCGGATGATATTGCTATCAAGATTGAAGACTTTTTGTTTAAATTGAAAAAGGAAACACAGTATGATTTCATTGGTGTCACAGGTCATTGCTTTGGTGCCAAATTTGCTATCCAACAATTAGCTGAGGGTAAATATGCATCTGCAGGTGCCATTGCACATCCTTCGATGGTGTCTATTGAAGAAGTTGCAAAGATCACCAAACCGTTGTTGATCTCAGCAGCAGAGACTGACCATGTGTTCCCGGAGGTTTTGAGATATGAAACAGAGAAGAAATTGAATGAAATTGGCGCAATTTATCAGATTAACGTCTTCTCTGGTACTACTCATGGATACGCAGTCAGAGGTGATGATTCTATCCCAGAGATCAAGTATGCAAAGGAAAAGACTTTAGCAGACCAGCTGTGTTGGTTCCACAGGTTTAGCTAGTTGTGTATAAGGTCATTCCCTTTTTTTTGTGTTAGCTGACTAGCCCCTAATGGTCTCCAATAACATCGTCATCACCTCGTCCAATTCAACAGCCAAGTATCCACCAGAGGCCAATTGTAACTCCGGGGTCCACTCAAAACACTGCTCATGGATCCCTCGAGCAACCATCATACAAGCAGCGACGCATAGTGAGGGCCGGTGACATACGAAAGCTATGTCTTTTGTACACAGTGACATTAGATACTCCAGCAAAGACTTGAACGACTGTGAGTACTCAGTGCCCTGTTTGGTCCCCAGTTGGATCATGCTGTCTACCAGCTGATCCACTTGTGGGTAGTTGATGTTATATCGAAGTGCCCTCATGATCTGATAGTCCATCTTCTGTACCTCTTTGGCGGTGACTGTTCCATCAAGAACAAACGGGATACTCTTTTCAAACACTTCCCATCGGTCTATATCCATACTAGCAGCCAGATGGAAACAAGAAGTGGCGATCAACTTCCATGCCTCGTTTTCTTCCAAGTCCACAATAGGAATTGTGGACATATATCGATCCATCACATTGACAGCAAACCGAAGAATGTTTTTACTCAAGAGATGTGGTTTCAAAAACTGCACAATATTGGAAGATATAGCTTCACACATCATCGATCTCTTGGCTCTATAACAGTCGCTTAGTTCACACGAGTAGAACATTTCGTCACACATGCACCGCTCTTCCCTTGCCAAGATACTGCTTATTCCCTCGTACTGCTGGAGATATGTACTAATGACATCCTCTTCATTGAGCGTTAACTCTTTGGATTGTAGAGAAAGTGGTGGTGTTAGTGGTGAGCAGAGATCTTTGGCTTGACCCTGGTCGGTCAAATCTTTGGAAAAGTAGTTGGTCGAATCAGACATATTTGGGTGATATTTAAAGTGGTGTAATATAAGAATGGGAAATCTCATGGCTCTCTAAATACTCTGAATATGGGATATATAATCTTCTCAGATCGAACAGAAATTGAATCCAAAAAAGCTTGGAGATCACGGGAATATGGCCCGTGTTAACTCCGGGATTGTGTCGTGATTTATATACTTTAATGCTTTTGATTAACCTTAATTATAATAGATATCATTATAAGATTACCTTGTTTTTTTTCCTTCATTTTATGGTCTACTCCAGTCGCTTAGGGTTTTGTCTCTCTTGTCATACTCTTGATGACCTTGTGTTGACTGCACCCAGTGCTCAGGTCCCCACTGGAGAAACACAACAAAAAATTCGAAGAAGATCCCTTGGCCCAGTTGGTTAAGGCGTGGTGCTAATAACGCCAAGATCAGCAGTTCGATCCTGCTAGGGATCACTCTTTACTTTTTTTTTTTGCTTAGACTCGCCGCGTGTCAATAACACCTAGACACCAATTCGCGGAACTTGCAAGGGGCGGCGCGTTCGTGATGCCAGCTGTTCGTCGTGATCCAATTGCAAGGACAAAGCTTTAACCAGCCCAAGGGCGTTTGTTTAGAACTCTTTACTTTCAAGTTTCCCTTTCCATACCACAAAGTCATCGAGTCATCACACGAAGATGAGCGACACGATGACCACCTCGGCAGAGCGCGATGCCGTGTTCCAACATCTCCAGAAGGACCCGGCCAACAAGGTGTGTTTTGACTGTGAGGCCAAGAACCCTACGTGGACATCTATCCCATTCGGGGTGTTGTTATGCTTGGAATGTTCCGCTGTGCATAGAAACATGGGCGTGCACATCTCTTTTGTCAAGTCTTCCAATCTGGACAAGTGGGCGCTCAAACAGCTGCGTCGTTTTAAATTCGGTGATAACCAAAGGGCACGCGAGTACTTTTTGAAGAACGGTGGATCTCGCTATTTGGGCAAATCCGGTGATGCTACTGCCAAGTACACCTCGAAGGTGGCTCTCAAGTGGAAGGAACACCTGGATCATAAGGTTGCTAAGGACGAAGTTTTGTACCCAGAGTCTTTGACGCTAGAAGGGATGGATGACAATTCTTCCTCGTCGTCATTGGCCAACAATGACGGAGGCTCCACGGATGACTTCTTCTCCAACTGGAACAAACCCACTGCTGGCTCGTCTTCTGCCTCCCCGGCTATCTCTAGACCGTTGACTCCGCTCAACGGCTCCAATTTGGCCCTGAACAACACCAGTACAACAACAACAACAACAGCAACGACAACGACCACAACAACACAGAAGAAGACTGTTCTTAGAAAGGCCACTGGTTCGTCCACCACAAAGAAGGCATCAATTCTATCTGGGGCCAGAAAGCCTAAGCTCGGTGCGAAGAAGGTTGTCGCTGCAGTGGATCTGGACTTTGACGCAGCAGAGAAAGAAGCTCAGCGTGAGGCCGAAGAAACGGCAAAGCTCGGGTATAACCCTAACAAAGTGGACGACTCAGATGACTTGTTTGGCTCCACGACAAAGCCTCGTGTTTCATCTGTCTCCTCGTTGTCCGTGACCAAGGAGCCATTGGGCAAGGCAGAGGCTTATGGTTCCTCCGTCAGTGGCAGTAGAACCAACAGCACTGTGGAGAAGATCACGCCTACGTTCGCCAAGCTCGGATTCGGCATGACTGCCAATGATGCTGCTGAGCAGGAGAAGAGACAAAAGGCGGCTGCGCAGCCGAAGTACACTGGCGAAGTGGAGGGCAAGTTCGGTAAGCAGAAGGGCATTTCATCGGACATGCTCTTTGGGCGTAACTCGTATGACACTGCTGCACAGGAGGAGGCGCACCAGAAGCTACAGAGCTTTGGCAATACCCAGGCCATCTCTTCATCCTCGTACTTTGGCGAGGACCAGGAAGCCAACGGAGCAATTCCTGGTGGGATGCCAGGCGGAATGAGTCAAGGTGGGATCAACGCCTACGCTGCCACCACAAACGACGACCTCACCGTGCTGAAGGACGCGCTGGAGCAGGGCGCCAACAAGCTCTCCGGTTACCTGAGGGACTACTTGCGTTAGTTCAATCTTCTTGCAGAAGAGTGTGTAGATAGCTGATAGCTGAGTTCGCGAAACGTGTATACTTAAGTGTCAAAGTTGAATCTGATGATGGATGGAGAGATCGTCCCACTCTGTAGATTAGTACTTCTATTTACGATAGCATCAAAGTTACCACAAGGATGCAGTCAGTGGCCGTTGTCGGTGCCGGGCTCGTCGGTTGTCTTGCTGCGCTGGGCCTGTCCAAACAGGGATACAACGTCACCGTGTTTGAGCTCCGTGGGGACCCGAGAAAGAGTCACAACAAGCAACTGAGATCCATCAACCTGGCGGTTTCTAACAGAGGAATCAACGCTCTTAAGTATGTGGACGAGCACGTTTGCCAGAGAGTGATGGAGAAAGTTATTCCGATGACTGGTCGGATGATTCATCACTTGGATGGCACGCAGGAAAGTCAGCAGTACGACATTGATGGCCAGGCTATCAACTCCATTGACAGATCGTTTTTGAACGAGCTGTTGCTGGATGAGCTGGACAACGTTGGTGTTGAGGTGCTTTTCAACAGGAAACTCGAAAAGCTGGACTTGGAGAGTGCTGCCGCTCCATTGTTATACTTTGACGGTGATGACACCGCATTAGAATATAACCTGGTGATTGGCGCTGATGGGACTTTTTCTAAAGTACGCCAACAGCTACAAAGGCACCTGAAGATGGACTTTTCACAACAATACATTGACTGTGCCTATTTGGAACTCTATATCGCTCCTGACGAGTCTGCGCACCAGCTGCACAAAATCGATAAGAATCAACTACACATCTGGCCACGCCACGATTTTATGTTGATTGCACTGCCTAATCTCGATGGGTCCTTCACTTCGACATTCTTTGCGCCATGGAAGTTGTTGGAGAACTTGAATAGCGACGAGAAAGTGATGAAGTTCTTCCGTGCAGAGTTCCCAGACGCAGTGGGGCTCATAGGAGAAGAAAAACTGCTGTATGCGTTCAACAACCATCCAAAAGGTCAATTGCTCTCTGTCAAGTGTAATCCATACCATTTCCAAGACAAGTGTTTGATTATTGGTGACGCTGCTCATTCAATGGTTCCGTTCTATGGCCAGGGTATGAACTGTGGGTTCGAAGACGTGTATGTTCTCTTGTCTCTCTTGAATAAGAACAAACAGGACCTTTCAAAGACTTTAGAGAAGTACTCTGAGACACGCCATAAGGACTTGCTTGCAATTGTGGACCTCGCTATTGCTAATTACAAAGATATGTCCCATAACGTCACCTCGAAGCTTTACCTCTTCAGAAAGAAGGTCGATTTCATGCTCACATACTTGCTTCGAGACAGGTGGATCCCATTGTACACTATGATCTCCTTCAGAAGTGATATTTCTTACTCTACAGCCATAGAGAGACTTAAGAGACAGGAGAGGATCTTGGAGTGGATTCAGTACAGCACGCTGTGTGCCCTCGGACTCGTCGGCTCAAAGTTCTGGAAATGGTACTTCAAGAGGTCATATGTGTGATTTATATACAATCCGATACTTTTTATATGTATATTCCCCTTTTTATTGCGTATGTTAACTTCCACCATTAAAATGACCTGCGGTTGCGAGCCCCGGGGCTTCACTCCAGCTTATCGCGGAGAAACTTGAACTGAACTGAACGGAGAGGAGAAGTCACATCACCACTTTCACTATTCCACAGAGGAAAGGCTCTAGCAATACAGGACGGGCGGCTACGTGAGTGACAGCACTCGACAGATAGACACATGTCTCCTCCTCCAGTACCCGCGGATGCAGCGGAGCCGCTGCAGCATACCGTTGCACAACGCAGTTTGCACCACCATCAACAACAAGCCCAACAACAAACACAGCAGCAGCAGCAGCAGCAGCAGCAGCAGAATGGAATTTCGCAGCCGCTACGGCCACTGAACAGTGAAGTACGCCACGGCTTTGAGATGGATGCCCACGACATGGAGTTCCTAGCTGACAACTTCTTCCTCTACTTTGACGACAAGCGCCATCACACGAATGGGAATGCCCTAACGGATGCTGAGAGGAAAGACAGGGAAGATTACTACCAATCAATCCCGGACTGGAAGTTCATCAAGGACCGCCAGAAGACAGTGAGCGCAGCGCTTGTGCTCTGCTTGAACATCGGCGTGGATCCGCCAGATGTGGTGAAGACCCATCCGTGTGCTAAGACTGAGGCATGGATCGATCCGTTGTCGTTCAACGATACCAAAAAGGGACTCGAGGCCATCGGAAAGACACTACAAGAACAGTACGAGAACCTCAGCTTGAAAACGCGGTATAAGCAGTCGCTTGACCCCTGTGTTGAAGACGTGAAGAGATTCTGTAACTCTTTGAGAAGAAACGCCCGTGATGAGCGTATCTTGTTCCATTACAACGGACATGGTGTCCCGCAGCCCACACAGTCAGGTGAGATTTGGGTGTTTAACAGAAACTACACACAGTATATCCCTATCTCGCTGTTTGATTTGCAAACGTGGCTCGGTGCACCCTGTATTTATGTGTGGGACTGCAACAGTGCAGGTAACATTGTGACGAATTTTAAAAAGTTTGTTCAGAAAAGAGTGGACAATGACAACGAAGGACAGCCTGACACGAGTGCTCCATCACCAACGTCAGCATACATTGACTGCATCCAATTGGCTGCGTGCCGCTCTAATGAACTATTACCAATGGACCCAGACTTGCCAGCTGACTTATTCACTTCGTGTCTCACTTGCCCCATCGACATCAGTATCAAGTGGTTCATCATGCAGAGTCCAATCAAGAAAAGCTACTACAGTCCATTGCTTGAGATGGCGAAGAACAGCCCAAACGGGAACATTGCCATTCCGGGGAAATTGACGGATCGTCGAACTCCATTGGGTGAGCTCAATTGGATCTTCACTGCTATCACCGATACCATCGCATGGACTTCTCTACCCAGACCTCTATTCAAGCGTTTGTTCAGACAGGATCTGATGGTTGCAGCGCTTTTCCGTAACTTCTTGCTGGCTAAGCGTATCATGCCGACGTATGGTTGTCATCCAATCTCTGATCCGCCATTGCCAGACATTCAGTTCCATTCGATGTGGGAGTCATGGGATTTGGCCATTGATCAAGTACTGAACCAGATCTTGAAGACTGCAAATGCTGAGCCTCCATCCATGATGGCTCCATCTCCGTTATCGGCAAGCACTGATGTTCAGTCGACTTCTACGACGACTTCTGCGCAGGCCAATGGTAACGGAGACACTAAGCCCAACATCGACGGTAAACTACCTGTGAATGGACAGAGCTCCTTACCGCCAACTTCAGCATCATCTAATAGTGCGCCACCACCATCCGCAATAAGCATGGCTGGCACACCAGTGGATCCAAACATTCAAAATTATCAACATTCCACATTCTTTGAACAGCATTTGACAGCATTTGAACTTTGGCTAAAGTATGGCTCTTCGTCGAGAGAGCCTCCAGAGCAACTACCGATTGTGCTACAAGTGCTACTGTCCCAAGTGCATCGTGTTCGTGCCCTTGTGCTGTTATCCAAGTTCTTAGATCTCGGACCATGGGCAGTGTATCTAGCGTTATCCATTGGTATCTTTCCATATGTCCTAAAGCTTCTTCAGAGTCCTGCTCCAGAGTTGAAACCGGTACTGGTGTTTATCTGGGCAAGAATCATGGCTGTGGATTACAAGAACACTCAACAGGAGCTCATTAAGGACAAAGGCTACAACTACTTCCTACAGATGCTGAACCCAAAGGACATGACAAACAACACAACGAATGACCACAAGGCTTTGTGTGCCTTAATTCTCTGTTTGTTTGTGCGTGGGTTCAAGAACGGTCAAAAGTTGTGCTTCTCTCCTGACCTAGTAGATAAGTTGTTGCAATACTTGGAGTCTTCAGATAACCCATTACTTCGACAGTGGTGTACGTTACTCATCTCACAGCTTTGGGACAATAACTATGAGACTAAGTGGATCTCATACAAAGAGGGCCTGTTGGACAGATTGTTGAAACAGATCAACGATCCAATTCCAGAAGTGAGAGCATCTATTGTTCTGGCACTTACGAACTTCTTGGCCGATGGTAGTGACGAAGAAGGTGAGATTAAAGAGGACACAAACATCATTATGACTGTGTTATCGCTGGCCAATGATGCCAGTCCTTTGGTTCGTAAGGAAGTCACCATTTGTCTCTCGAAGATTGCCAAGAAGAACATCAACAATTTCATTGTGTTGGCGTTTAATGAGTTGTATGCCGAAGTTGCCAACATCACAGATATAACAAACGACTCAAAGCAATCTGTCGGGTATGGTTCCATTTATCACATCATTTTCAAGACCACCCTTTTGTTGTCGTGTGATGGGCACATCCAGGTAAAGCTGTACGCTGAGAAGATCATCGATTACATCCTGGTCAAGTTGAAAGAATCGCCACTCAGAGAAACAGTGGAGGAGATGGAGTTCGCCTTGTTACAGAGCACGAATGCATCGGTAGGTCTTGGTACTATAACTCAACAGTTGCCTAAGCCTATCAAGCTCAATGGCAATGGGCACCAGGACCAACCGAGATCCGTGACCACGGGTAATGCCCGCAACGGGAAGAACAATGCGGAGCCAGTGAGTGGTCTGTCACTGTTGCGAAGAACCTTGTCATTTTCCAACCTGCTCAAGCCATTTGGATGGTCCTCTGGGGAAGGCGAAAATGATGAAAGTGAGCGTTCTCAAAACTCGGGACATTTATATCTTACAACGGCACATGGTTCTTCTCCTACTCCAAAGACTGCGAGATTTGATATGGCTGAGACCATTGAAGACTTCCCTGAGTTACCACTTGTATCGACGTTCTTTGATTACAGTGTTGAGTACTTCCAAGAACCGCAGATGCATAAGCACGAAGTTGATGAACCGGGCAGTTTGGAGTATACTCAGCGTATCTGGAGACGTAACAGAAATGAAGCAATTATCAATGAGACACAACCACAGAAGAACTTGTCGTTACGTGGCGATTGGAAGACCAACGTGGCATTCCTGAACAACAAGACCCAGCCTAAATTGATGAAATTTGCTCAGTTTGAGAACTATTTGATTACATCGGATGATAGAGACACCATCACGACGTTTGATTGGGATGATGCTAAGCAATTGTCTCGGTTTTCTAATGGTAATCCATTCGGTACAAAGATTACAGACTTGAAGCTGATCAATGAGGATGATATACCGTTGCTGTTCACTGGTTCTTCTGATGGTATCGTGAAGCTGTACAAGGACTTCCACTCTACGGAGGACATGAGTCTTGTGACCTCGTGGCGAGCCTTGACTGACTTGTTGCTTACGCCAAGGTCCACCGGATTGTTAATGGAGTGGCAACAGAGTCGTGGCTCATTGTTGGCCACTGGTGATGTGAAGATCATCCGTATTTGGGATGCTCCTAGAGAGCTTTGTCTTATTGACATTCCAGCACGTTCTTCGAGTGCTATTACTTCTCTCACATCTGATCAGGTCTCTGGAAATATTTTTGTCTCTGGGTTCGGTGATGGAAGTATCAGGGTGTATGATCGTCGTCTGGACCCACGTGACTCTATGGTGAAGCTATGGAGAAGCGGTGGCGGTGAACGGTCCTGGATCTCCAATATCCATATGCAAAGAGGTGGATATCGTGAGCTTGTGAGTGGGTCTACCAACTCTATGGTTAATCTGTGGGATATCCGTCTTGATGAACCTGTGGTAAGTTTCAAGGCACACGAGAAAACCACGACGGCGGTACAAATCCATGAACACGCACCTATTGTTGCAACGGGTTCACGGAATGTCCGAATCTGGACCACGTCTGGTGACTTGATTACAAGTTTTAGAAACTCAAGTGGGTTTACAAGTAATCTACAAGCACCATTCATCTCCTCACTGGCTTTGCACCCACATCGCATGATGATGGGCATAAACAACACACACGATCCATACATTGGCATTTATAAGTGCAGTGACAGTGGGTACTGAATGGAATACTAATCTCTTGTATTGAGAGCGTGTAGTTTTTACGATATATGGTGAAAGCAGAAAACGGAACTCCGTTTTTTGGTACAAGCACACTAAGCGTTTTAGGCCAAAAAAAAAATTCAGATGAGCTTTGGGCTTTTCAGTATATGACAAGACATGTAAGAGAGAAAGCAGCAAAAAAAAAAAAGCACACACACACACACACACACACAAGAATGGCCGTTAGACAGTCCAAGACAGCTAAGCGTAATGCGACGCAGAACGGCAAGCGAAGCGTTGAGTCTGAGGTTTTCCGTGATTCGGAGGCCCGTAACAGACTGGGGATCCAGTCGAATCTACAAGAGAAGAGCAAAGTGCGTAAGCCTAGAAAGGCAGATGTTAAGAAGGAGCAGGCCAAGATACGGTTGTACGGCAAGAAGAAGGGCCCAAGGGTGTACGATGAGAAGGAGTTGGACTTGCCTGTGCTGAATAGAGCGATCATGCCCGGTGTGAAGAGGCCGAGGGGGAAGAAAGGTAAGAAGTTTGTTGAAGAGAACCTTGAGAACCATACGCAAATGGACCGCATTATCTCTGAGATTGTGATGAAGGATGAGAAGAGGGACATGTCGAAGCTGGAGAAGGCACAGAGGCTTGAGGAGCTGAGAGATTTGAAGCGTAAGGAGATGGAGAAGAAAGAGGAGGAGAAGACGAACAAGTTAGAGGACAAGAAGCAAGAGATCAAAAACAAGGCAACAAAGGCACGTACGGAGAGACGAAAGAAGGCCAAGCTGCTGAAGGAAGCTGAGGACGAGGCAACGGAGAAGGAGAAGCCTAAGAAAAAAAGTGTATCGTTTGCGTAGATTCTTATACATGTGTGTGTCTAAATAAAGAGGAAGCTAGTGGGTCTTTTCAGCTACGAGCTGTTTGAATCTTTTGAGCGCTGGATAACCCTCAAGTAGACCCATTGCGTACCACTCAATCTGACTGTCCGTTGGAACTCTGTAGAAGTTCATCAGTGGTCTCATGAGAACCAAGCACTCGGCAAAGTGGATTCCTAACGTCAAATATGTGATGTTCAAAGTATTTTTCAAAAGCCATTTGATGGTTGTTGGGGCAACCATGGATTTGATATATTTGTTATCCAACAACTCAGGAATCAAATAGCAAAGGAATGGGGAGTAAATAATGGCCAAGAGGACGTAGTTTCTTGTAGTTAATGGCTTGAAATCAGAGATCTGATGAGGTGAAACACCTCTCTTATCAGCAGCGTATTTGGCCATTTCCACTAATCTCGTACGTGCTTCTTTCATATCCTCCATTGGTGGTTCAAATGGAATGAGTTTCTCCACGGGGAATTCGAGACCTTCAACTTCAAAGGAGATCGTCATATGTGACAGCTCAATATGTGTCATCTTGATATTTTGTACTTTAGAATCAATTCTTACAGAACCATAAACAACGAGGTAGTCCTCAACAGAGACCCTATGGTCCTTATTCATATGAGACAAGATGCGTACTTCGGCCATTTTATACAAGTCTTAGTGTTGAGAGATTGGTGATATATATACAAGGAAAGAAACGTTTGTCTGATGCCCTCCTTATTTTTTTTTGGGAAATGGTTATAGTGTGATGATGATTCCAATCCCATATTAATGTCCGATATCTTTCTCTATCTATCTCTATGTCTCTCTTTTCCGCCCCTCGGATTTATATACGTATATAACAATCTACCCCTCGGATTGGGAACGTACTGGTGTCCGGGTGCATACGCGACTCTTTTTTATATATATATATATATATATATATATGTTTGTTTACCTTTTCGTGGCCCCTTTCGAATTCCGCGCTGTCTGTCTGCATCGCGAATCGCGAACCCGTTGTATGGAGAGCCTCTCTCAGAATCTGTGTGGAACGCGTTTTTTTGATTTCTGTGACTTGAATGTTGTATGTATATTTGAACAGATCGTATTTTCAAGATCTTTTTCATTTCATTCTCCGTTTGTTTTCGTTGGTTTTACTGATCTGTGCTTGGTGTTAAACTACCTGCTGTTGCTGCTGCTGCATAAGAAATCAAACATAGACATTTTACTCACTCACTGATTTCCCAAAGCTTCTTTGGACGCGTTTGTTTTGAGCGGTATTCATTCTTTGCCTCCATTTCCCACAGATTCACTTAATTAAGACAACAGAGAGAGAGTTGTTGTTCTTACTTTCACATCATCTGCTTGGTGCCACACATTCTTCTCTACCCGGCCCTAACCATCAAAAACTCTGGGCTATCACGGGTTGCTTTTTCCGAATCAACAGGTGGGCTACAACACAAAACATACAAGCACAAACAACAACAACAACAACAAAGATGGAGCAGGTGAAAGTACAAGATGAGAATGCCGGTGTGCAGCGTGCGGCTGCTAAGAACGTACGGAGGCCCTCTTTGAAGGAGATTCAAACATCAACGAGACCGGTGTTGTCCAACGTGACGAACACCACGTCACAACCGAGCATAACGACGAGATCCAAAAGTAAACTACAGAAGGAAGAAGAAGAAAAAGATGCCGGTACACAGATAGAGGCACCACAAAGATCAAAGCGGAGTGCGCTGGATGTTGAGAAAGAAGAAAAAGAAGTACAACAACAACAGGATGAACAGACAGAGCATGCCAATAAAAGGGCCAAGACGCAGTACGAATGGACGGACTTGGATGTCGATGATGTTGATGACCCGTTAATGGTTTGCGAGTATGTGAATGAGATCTTTGAATACCTCATGGAGCTTGAAGAGAAGACGCTCCCGGATGCACAGTATCTTGAGAAACAGGCGGTACTTAAACCCAAGATGAGATCGATATTGGTGGATTGGATTGTTGAGGTACATTTACGGTTCAGACTTTTACCTGAGACGTTATTCTTAGCCATCAACATTATGGATCGATTTATGTCGAAGGAAGTGGTACAAGTTGATAAACTTCAACTGTTAGCAACTGGATCCTTGTTCATTGCTGCCAAATATGAAGAAGTTTATTCACCCAGTGTTAAGAACTATTCTTATGTAACAGATGGTGGGTATACCGAAGAGGATATTCTTAGTGCTGAGCGTTATATTCTTCAAGTTTTGAAGTTTGATTTAAGTTATCCAAACCCAATGAATTTCTTAAGACGTATCTCTAAGGCAGATGATTATGATATTGAAACAAGAACAGTTGGGAAATATCTTTTGGAAATCTCTGTTATGGATCATCGATTCATTGGTATTAAACCATCACTTTGTGCAGCTGCTGCAATGTTCTTATCACGTAAGATGTTGGGTAGATCTGAATGGAATGGAACACTGGTACATTATTCTGGTGGATATACCATACAAGACATGAGATTCGTTGTTGATCTTTTAATGAGATATTTGACAGAACCTGTTCAACATGAGGAATTTTTCAAAAAATATGCTTCAAAAAAGTATATGAAATCATCAATTATTGCAAGGCATTGGGCTAAAGAAGAAAATTCACTACCATAGAGTTATGTATTTATATATTTGTCCGCATTTCTATGTATTCATACCCTCTTCCCCTTTAAAAAAATATCAAGAAATAAAATGATTGTATTGTTTTTGTTATACCATAAGCTCCTTTCTTTTTGTTCTTGTCATTCCCCTTTGCCATGTATATATATATATAAAAAAAAAAAAAAAATGAAAAAAAAAAAAGAGTTCCTCTCTTTTTGGATGGCTTTATTTTCGCTTTCCATTTTCAGATTTTGATGATTTTTTGTTTATTTACGTATTTCCCCTTTAGGCCAAAATGAAACACCATATGAACTACGAACGGGGTACCCATTTAAAATGTGCGAAATCCGCTATATAATTGATCAATCGGACTTCAAGTAGTTGATTGCTAGTTGGTTCTCTTTTTTTATTACTTTCCTTCCTCTTACTTCACATATACAAAGGGTTCTTATCCTATATTCCACTCGCTATATTATATTATATATATACATATATATATAACATGGACGTCCAAACCCACCGTTCAGATGAGAACACACTCAAGTCCAAGGCAGAGACTAAGCGTTCACAGATCCCCGTGAGAAGAAACGTATTGGGTAACGTAACCAATACGAAGATTGGTCAACAACAACAATTGAAACCATTAATCAAACCAGAAGAAACGGTACAACAACGGTGTATTAAAAGACCAGCATCTTCAAACAATATCAACATTAATATCCCTGTGGAAGAATTACAAACACAAAAGTTGAACCATCATCAACACAAGAGAACAAAGACGGTTGATTATGAATGGGATGATTTGGATGAAGAAGATTGGGATGATCCATTAATGGTGAGTGAATACGTTGTTGAGATCTTTGAATATTTCCATAGGCTTGAGATTAAAACTTTACCATCAAGTGATTATTTGGGGAAACAAACTTATATAAATGCCAATATGAGAGATCAACTTGTGGATTGGATGAATGAAGTTCATACCAAATTCAGATTGTTACCTGAAACGTTGTTTGTTGCTATCAATTTAATGGACAGATTTCTTAGTCGTGAAACTGTTCAAGTTCACAGATTACAACTTTTGGGTACAGCATCGATGTTTATTGCTTCCAAATATGAAGAGATTTATTCTCCAAGTGTTAACAACTTTTCTAATGAAAGTGGATCTACAGTGGAGGAAATCTTAGCTGCTGAGAAATTTATATTGGAAGTGTTAGATTTTGATTTGAGTTATTCAAACCCAATGAATTTCCTTAGAAGAATCTCCAAGGCTGATGATTATGATGTTAATACGAGAACTATTGCTAAATATTTCTTGGAAATTTCAATAATGGATCATCAATTTATTGGTATTAAACCATCTTTGGCAGCTGCAGCATCAATGTATATTTCAAGAAAGATGTTGGGTAAGGAAGAATGGGATGGTAATTTGATTCATTATTCTGGTGGATATTTTGAAGATGATATTGAACCAATTGTTCAATTATATTTACAATATTTGGTGAATCCTGTGGTTCATGAAGAATTTTTTAAAAAATATGCTTCAAAAAGGTTTATGAAGGCTTCTGTTATTGCTAGGCAATGGGCCAAGGGGTTGGTGAGGGCACAGCTATGATATATATATATATATATATATATATATATATAATTTGATATCCTATATTTGATGTATGTATATATAGCTATATATAAGCGTTATATAACCATAAGACAGAGTATTATTCCCCTTATACCAAGCTTACTTTCAACCATCTATCCAACCATTCCATTCCATCTGTATTCTTCCATGCTTCTTTAGCATCTCCTAATTCTCTATAATGTATATCAACATATCCTTTATCTTGTATGCTTACAATCTCTCCAAAAGATCTAAAAAGCTCTATAAGAGAATCCAATTGATGATCCTTTGGAAGGTTTGAAATTCGTATTAATGTGCTCATTAATAAGTTTTTGAATTATATATATATATATATATATATGCAAAAGAAGTTGAGGTTATATATTGCATTTTTTTGTAAAGAAACTCCATTACATAAGCAGTCTGTTACGCGCACTAATAGATTTAGCCAAGCCATCGAATTCTGTATAGAGACAAATAAGCCTTATATTATATATATATATATAATATATATATATAATATGATGGCAAATTATTGGCAAATTCGCCATTGGAAGCCACTTCTTGTATTGAGCCATGGCTTATTAGGTAAACGGCCCTATTTGTACGTTAAAGTCCCTGACTAGGCATTTAAAAAGTCTTTTATACGGCTCCAACTCAGCCTTCGTCATAAACATTCGTCATAAATAGTCGTAATACTTAGTCAATGTACTCTCAGTTATTCAACATCTGATTTCATATAATATTATATCTTATATATATATACTTCATATACACATATATATACTTCATATATATATCTTATATATTTATACTTCATATATATATATATATATATAGCAAAAAAAAAAAGAAATTTTACATATACTCAACCCCTTGCTATGTGTCAAAATTTCTTGGTGCATCAACGTACGGCACTATTTCAAAAGCCATATATATTACAAACTGTGGCTTTATGAGAGCATTATATATATATATATATATATATATATATGTATAGATAGATATATACAAAAATTTAATCACTACTACATAAAATCATACCAAATACAATGAAAAAATCTATTGAATTTGAAAAAGACATTGAATCATCATCTATTGGAGATACTGGTGGTGGTATTGTTAAACCATCAGATAAAGGATATAAAGATTTGGGATATATTTCTGCTACTGGATTAATTCTTAATAGAATCATTGGAACAGGTATCTTTGCAACACCATCAACCATTGTATTACTTTTAAATGGGTCCATTGGACTTGCATTAGTAATGTGGGTTGTTGGTTCAATCATTGCATTAAGTGGGATGTACGTTTATATGGAATTTGGATCTGCAATCCCACGTAATGGTGGAGAGAAGAATTATTTGGAATTTGTATATCAAAAACCAAGATTTCTTATTACTGCAATGTATTCTTCATATGTGTTTTTTCTTGGTTGGGCTGCTGGTAATTCAATAATTTGTGGTCAATATTTACTTGTTGCTGCTGGTATTGAACCAACTCGTTGGAAAGAAAGAGCAATTGGTATTGGTGCTATAACTTTTGCATTTTTAATCAATGGAACACATATTAAAACTGGTGCATATATTCAAAATATATTGGGAATCTTTAAGATTGGAGTTGTGTTGTTTATTTGTGTTACTGGATGGGTTTCTCTTGGTGGATGGAAAAAAACTAATAATTTTAATAATGCATTTGAAGGTGCAAATGATGCTACAGCTTATGGAATTGTTAATGCACTTTATAATATCATTTGGTCATTTGTTGGATATTCAAATGCAAATTATGCACTTGGTGAAATGAAAAATCCAATAAAAACTTTGAAATTTGCAGCTCCAATTGCATTAATTACATTATCAATCATTTATTTCTTTGTTAATGTTGCATATTTTGCAATTGTTCCCAAAGATATATTACAAGAATCTTCAACAATTTTGGCTGCAAATTTTTTTGAAATTGCATTTGGTTCAACTGCAAAGAAAGCTTCATCAGTTTTTGTTGCACTTAGTGCATTGGGTAATGTTATGTCTGTTATTTTTTCTCAAGGAAGAATTATTCAATCTTTGGGTCATGAAGGTATACTTCCATTTCCAAAATTTTTTGCAACTTCAAAACCATTCAATTCTCCATTTATTGGATTATTTCAACATTGGATTGTTTGTATTGTTACCATATTGGCTCCTCCACCAGGTGATGCTTATAACTTTATTATGAATTTGATTTCATATCCTTTAAATGTTGTTAATTTGTTTGTTTCAATTGGTTTACTTTATCTTAATATTAAGAAAAAGGATTTATCTTGGTCACCTCCAATTAAAGCTTCAATACCTGTTATTGTTTTCTTTATGTTGGCTTCACTTTATTTGGTTGTTGCTCCATATATTCCACCAAGTGATGGACAAAGTGTTTATGATGATTTACCATATTATATTCATTGTGTTACTACTTGGGGTATTTTTGGTATTGGTGCATTGTATTGGGTTCTATGGGCTCAAATATTACCTAAATTTGGAGGTTATAAATTAGTTGTTGAAGAAGTTTTAGGTGAAGATGGATTTTGGAAAAAGGAGATTACAAAAATACGGTCTACATAATGTGGATGGGTTATATTGGATGTTATTATATATATTTTTTACAGTTAATATATATATATATATATCTATATATCTATATGCTGTATAATATCATATATATATATCTATACTATATAATATCATATATATATCTATACAGCTTCACTGTTAATACCTTTAATCCGGCTGGCCTCGGATTCCGAAGTGGAGTTTAATTTAGTGTATAACAAAGTATTGCATATGGAGATATGTATTATATATCACTATATATCACTGTATGGTATGATATATATATATATATATATATGATACACATATATCATACACATATATTCGAGTTAATAAATATATAACAAATAGATACTATAGAATCCATATATAACTACTTCACAGTCTGTAGTTTGATTTTTTTAAACTTCACCCCGCAATCGGTATCCGCATCCCCTAATCCGGGGTAAGAGGGGCTACAAATCCCAACAAGTGGGGATAAAATACCACATATATAAATCCCAATAGCCATCTTTTATTCCATTCTACTTCATATTTATATATATATATATATTTATATACAACATATATAAGACCAAAAGATGTCAGATCATTCGCACTTACCGCTCTCCGTTACTATCAAACTTCCAAATGGTAAATCTTATGAACAACCAACTGGATTATTCATTAATAATGAATTTGTTCATTCTCGTCAGGGAAAAACTTTTGAAGTTATTAATCCTTCTACTGAAGATGAAATCTGTCATGTTTATGAAGCACGTGAAGATGATATTAACCATGCGGTTGACGTTGCTGAGAAGGCTTTCTATTCTGGTGTTTGGTCACAATGCCACCCTATTGAAAGAACCAAAGCCATCAATAAGCTTGCTGATTTGATGGAACAAGATGCTGAGATCCTTGCAAGTATTGAATCCTTGGATAATGGTAAAGCCATTGCCTCTGCTAGAGGTGACGTTGCACTATCGATTCAATACCTCAGATCCGTTGCTGGTTGGGCTGATAAAGTTGATGGACGTGTCATTGATACGGGTAAATCCCATTTTACCTATACCAAGAGAGAACCAATTGGTGTTGTTGGACAGATCATTCCATGGAACTTCCCATTACTTATGTGGTCATGGAAAGTTGGACCTGCTCTCGCTACGGGGAACACCATTGTTCTCAAATCTGCAGAATCCACACCATTATCTGCACTATATGTGTCCAAATACGTTAAACAAGCTGGAATCCCAGCTGGTGTGCTTAACGTTGTGTCCGGGTTTGGTAAGATTACAGGTGAAGCCATTGCAACGCATGATAAGATTAAGAAAGTTGCATTTACGGGCTCTACTGCAACTGGGCGTCATATTATGAGAGCTGCAGCTTCTTCAAATCTTAAGAAGGTTACATTGGAGCTTGGAGGGAAATCTCCAAACATTGTATTTGATGATGCAGATATTGAAAAAACCGTTCAGAATATCATTACAGGGATTTACTACAATTCAGGTGAAGTATGCTGTGCTGGTTCTCGGTTATACGTTCAACAGGGGATTTATGATCGTCTATTGGAAGCTCTTAAAGTATCTGCAGAAGCTGTTAAAGTTGGAGATCCATTTGATGAATCCACATTCCAAGGAGCTCAAACTTCACAGATGCAAATTGATAAGATCTTAGAATACGTTAAGATTGGTAAAGAAGAAGGTGCACGTATTGTCACTGGTGGAGAAAGACTTGGTGATAAGGGATATTTTGTTAAACCAACAATCTTTGCTGATGTAAAGGAGAATTTTAAGATTGTTAAGGAGGAAATCTTTGGTCCTGTTATTACTGTTACTAAATTTGATACTGTTGATGAAATTGTTGCCAAGGCTAATAATTCAACTTATGGATTAGCTGCTGGTATTCATACAACTAGTTTATCAACTGCTATTGATGTATCAAACAGATTGGAAGCTGGTACTATTTGGGTTAATACTTATAACGATTTTGATTCACAAGTTCCATTTGGTGGATTTAAACAAAGTGGAATTGGAAGAGAAATGGGTACTGAAGCTTTGGATAATTATACTCAAGTTAAAGCTGTTAGAATTCGTATCTAACAGTACTTCTTTATTTTATTTTATTTATGTCTATTTCAATTTCTATTTCAATATGATTCATATATATATATATGTATATATATATATGTATTGCTTCGCAAATTGCTTCGCAATTATGCAGTAGCATTAAATTCTCCATTCAATCCCAATACCAAAGGTTTACCCATAATTCTAAACCATAAATCTTTAACATCTTCTGTAACACTTTCAAAATGTGAAGAAGCATCATATGATTTTGAAATAAAGATACCATCTTTTGTACCATCTTGTAATGGTTCAAATAATTCTGAAATCCCCATAAATGTATGATCAAATGATTTAATACCCAACAATTTAAAAGCCATTTGTAATTGTAAATGAGGTGGTTGATTTCCTTCAATAATAGTTGAACAAATTGCAATATATTTCCCCTGTGGTGCCACTTTATGCTCTGAACCAATCAATGCAATATAGATATCATTCTTACGTCCACTTTCTTTCCCAGTAATAATCACTTGTGCAGATAATTCTCCATTTCTTAAAGGTAATGAATCAACAATTGAAATTGTACGAATTAATTGTTCATTTTTGGAAACTTTAGTAGGAAAATAAGTTGGATCACCAATAACAATTGGTGCCTTAGCAATATGTTCACCACTTTCACCTTCCATTTGAATACGAACACCAACAAATTTATCATCTTCATCATACAAAACTTCTTTAATTGGAGTACCCAACATAAAAGTTCCACCATGAATAGCACTTAATCTTGAAAACCCCTGAGGTAATTCACCCAATCCATACAAAGGATACAAATAAGGTGACTTCCCGAACCGAGCAACAGACTGACAATAAAGAACAATACGTTCAATGGCTTCTCTTGCAGGTTGTTGAAGATAATCATCATTATCATAAAGTGCCATTGAATGTCCAATAAAATTCTTTGTACCATCTTCCAATCCAAACTTGTTATAAATCTGTTCAGTAGTATCTGAATCCAAGTTATACCCTTTA
Organism: Petasospora taoyuanica; assembly: GCA_030567055.1. Lineage (NCBI taxonomy): Eukaryota > Fungi > Ascomycota > Saccharomycetes > Phaffomycetales > Wickerhamomycetaceae > Petasospora > Petasospora taoyuanica. The sequence goes on from JAKUBZ010000058.1 coordinate 45,587, forward strand.
TGAGTTGATATATCTTCATCATTATATTGAGCAACAAATTGTAAGAAATTCTTCAATCTACGTTTTTCAAAAAGACCAATTAAAGATGAAGTAATGGCTTCATACTCAGTTGCTGGTACTTTTGAACATTTTTGGTATCGATAAACAAATGAACCATCAACTTGTTTAAATTCAACATAACGAGTAACATTTGTATGAACAAGCATCTTTGTCATTTCACCATTAGCCATTAATAACTTTGGAATCAAATCAACACAATAATCTCTTGAACGACCTAATGAAGCATCAGGTTCCCTTCCAGGTTTAAACTTCTCATACAACTGCTGTAAATTCAATGAAGCAGATTCTCCACCATAATAATCTTGACGATCAATATGAAGTACTTTCTTACCTTCCACTGATAGCAAACCAGATAGTACACATTCTGTTAATCCAGTGCCTTTGTAAGAAAAAGGTTAGTAAACTGCACTGTTTTATAAGAGACATCATTTTCAAACATACCAAGCACAATAACGTCGTAATCGGTGTCCATTTCCATATCTGTGATTTTAGTCTTTGGCCAAATATATATATATAATGGTGGGGTGGAGGTTGTAATTATTAAAAAAATTGTTGGTAAATTATGAGGGTGGGCACCTGGGCAATTCAATTCGCGATTTATTATTTATATATATATATGTATATTCATATATTATATGGCGGTGTCTGGGTGTCTGGTGTGGCAAATGTATATATATATATATATATATATATACTAAAAGCTATTGTGATTTAAAGTATATGAATTCTACTTTGTAATTAATATATCACATTTTGGTTGAATGTATATTGACTGCACAGCTTATTATATATATATATATATATATATATTGTAAGAAATATGTATATATGAAAATTATAAGAAATATATATATAAAAATTATGAGAGATATATATAAAAAAATTATGAGAGATATATATAAAAATTACAAAAAATATATATATATAAATTATAAAAAATATATATATAAAAATTATAATACCATCCTTGAGACGTGACACATCGGATAATTTTTTTTTTTTTTTTACTCATCCTTTAAACTCGTATACTTTTGATTCTACATTCCGAATCATACACTAATGAAGCTTGTACTAAGCTCTAATATGTGTGCTATGTAGTATGTAGAACAATAAACAACCTACTATGTACTGATTGATGTATATATATATATATATATATATACACTCTCATCAATGCGGTGATAACGCTCAAATCATTCCCAATTTGCTACTAAAGTACAGTGTTTTTTTTTTTCATTTTTTCTTTTGGATAAAAGATCTATGTGTTGAAGCTAATGGAGAACATCCATGCTTAACAGATCTCAAGAAATTGACATATCAGATTCTCACCTGGATCGTCTCAGTATAGAGAAAATATCTGAGAGAGGCGGAGTGATTGAGGAGTATAATATTGCTTTAATACCAAGATCGCTTAGGTATATATAGTGTATAGTGTATAGTGGTATATAGTGAGCCAGCGGTAGGGGCACTATGTGTGATCGGAGTGCATCGGGGCACTGTTGGGGTGGGCAATTTGTTTATCTATAATATAGAATTAATTGAACAATATTGGATAAACAAATTATAGTAATAGATTCATGACATTATATATATATATATATATATATATAACAAGGATAGGAATAGATCTCCAGCTTATAGGTGGTTCTACATGTTATTAATTTCAAATCAATTTATAATACTGAAGCTCGAAGGCAAGCCCAAATATAATACAACATACAAATCACCTGCAGAAGACTGTAGAGTGAAAGAAGAACAAAAGCTCAGATCTCAAATGAAGAGGAACGAGACCATCACCAAGAAGCTTCCCTTCAACATAGTAGCACCACCAGCGAAAACAGTGGCCGTAGACGAGGAGGAAGATGCAGAAGAAGAGGAAGATGCAGAAGGAGCGGAAGCACCAGACTGGATAGTAATGAGGGTAGAGCCTGTGGCTGAAGAAGCCTCCAATGCTTGGGTGGTACTCACAATATCTGTGACAGCAGTAGCACCAGTCGATGAAGCAGCACCAGTCGATGAAGTAGCACCAGTTGAAGCAGTAGCACCAGCCGATGAAGCAGCACCAGTTGAAGCAGTAGCACCAGTCGAAGCAGTAGCAGCGATAGCTGAAGTGACAGTACTGCCAGCGACATTCGTCACCGCAGAAGAAGCACCGACGGTGGCGCCAGTCGTAGGGTTAGCGTCAGAGTATGTGGTAGAAGCGGTGAGTGGACAGTAGGTAGTGTAGATAGTAGTCTCACCCTTAGAAGTAGAAGTAACAACAGTCACACCAGTCGTAACTGATGACTCGGTACAAACACCTGCAGAGCACGAGGTAATGGTCACAACAGTCGTGGACTCTTCATCAACAACAACAGTCTCTGTACCAGAGCCAGACTCGTTAGTAGCACCGGCAAGGGTAAGGGTAGTGGTAACATCTATGGTGGTGGTGCCAGTCACAAGATCACCGGCAGAGTCGGTAGTCAAGTACTCGGACACAACACCGGTCTCCACAGAACCGTCAGAGTTGGTGAAGGTGGTGGTGTAGGCTGGGTCCACGGACTCCACAAGGGTGGTAGTACCAGTAACGTAGTCGCCATCAGAGTCGGTTGTTGGGTAGAACGAAACAACGCCAGTCTCGGTAACACCGTCAGAACCAGTGAAGGTAGTGGTGTATGGAGCTGGAACAGTCTCTGGGATAGTAGTCACACCAGTGGAGAAGTCGCCATCGGAGTCAGTAGTTGGGTAGAACGACACAACGCCGGTCTCCACAGAACCGTCAGAGCCTGTGAAGGTGGTGGTGTATGCCGATGGAACAGTCTCAGCAATGGTGGTGGTGCCAGTCACAAGATCACCGGCAGAGTCGGTAGTCAAGTACTCGGACACAACACCGGTCTCCACAGAACCGTCAG
>JAKUBZ010000059.1:0-48423 GCA_030567055.1 Petasospora taoyuanica
ACGCTGCCATCGTCAAGATGATCCCAACCAAGCCATTGTGTGTTGAGGCCTTCACTGACTACCCACCACTCGGTAGATTCGCTGTCAGAGACATGAGACAGACCGTCGCTGTCGGTGTCATCAAGTCTGTTGAGAAGTCCGACAAGGCTGGTAAGGTCACCAAGGCTGCTCAGAAGGCTGCTAAGAAGTAAACTGATTAATCTGATTGATTGTTTGTTTGTTTCTGTCTTTATCTTTGTACAGGTTTTCTAAATGTATTTATCTGTAAATGTCTACTGCTTGTAGTTATATTTGGAGAATTATTCGATGGTTAACCCTTAAGTTCTGATAACAAGAAATAGATAAAGAATGTCTCTTATAATATGACATATCTGATATGGCATATACAGACATGACAGGCTTGTTTACGCGTCGAGACTAAAAAATGAGACTAGACCAGACGCGTGAAGTTATCACGATGACGCGGGCTGTCAAGATTTACGCGTCTATCACCTGAAGATCTTAGCGTGAAATTTGATTGATCTGCCGATCCGCATCATATATATACCTTCCACTATTACCAGTTGATAGCAAAATGCTGTGTATACTAAATAATTAAGCCTGGTATATATAAACATGTGTCTTTGGACAACGGTCTGTGTAGTATGAATTGAAGTAATGAGACAAAAAGATCAACTTCTGTTTAGTGATACAATAATGAGAAGAGTGTGTGAAGGTCGTAAGCTCGTGAAAATATAAGAGTCAATGGAGTCATTGAGATGAATGGCATCAAATGGATCTCAAGTTGACCAAGGCAAATGCAGCATCCTGTTCATCCTTCTGCAAGATCCCTGGTGCAAACTTAGGATCCACATCCATCGCAGAGTCTATCTCCTTACGAAGCTTCACGGCTCCGATTGACTGCCAGTCCTCTTCATCAGTCTCGGACTCCTCGGCCTGTGCACCAGCTTCGTTACTCAACGTCGATCTGATTGAGCTGTTTCTTCTAGTGCGGCTCTTCATGTCCTTCTTGTTAGGCCCATAGGTGTAGAGCAACTCTGGCGACGTTGGCGTGTGCGAGTTCGATCTGTGTGTCTTGAACTTTGGCTTCTGGATACCTCTCGAATGGCTTGATCTTCTCGATGGAACGGACATTGGTGGCGAGACCAATCTCCCATTCAGCTTCAACGGTGGGATCTGGTCCTCCTCATCCTCGTCAAACTTGAAGACACCGCTGTCGCCCTCACCATCAGAGAAGTCGCTTGACGAGTTGTCCTCCTCTTCCTCGTCATCAGACGCAATCGCATAGTCGTTGTCCATTGAGGTGTCTCTCATCAGATCTTTCTTACCCTTGCGACTCAGCAGCTTGTCGTGGGTGTCCAGCTCGTACTTGTTCTTGGTAATCGACTCTCTTCTCGCAGTGGCAGCAGCACTGTTCAGCGTCGAAACTCCACCAGCTCCACCGCCAGTGACACCCGTTGGCGGAGCTGTGCCCTCGTTGTCCTTGACTTTGGCGTTGGCAATTCTCACAGCGTTTCTCTCCTTGATGAACGACTCTGGAGCCACCTTCTTAGCACGCCACTGGCCCCAGCCGATCTTTTCAAAGATGATCGACTCCTCCTCAAAACCCTGGTTCAAGCAGCTCATGATCAATCTTCTCTGCTTCGATAAAGACAACTTCTCAAACCCTTGGATCTGTCTGGCCAAGTTCGAGGTGATGTGTCTGATGGCGAGCGGGCCCGTCACGAGCAACAAGTGGGCGAGTCTTTCCGGAGTGCACTGGTTGGCCACGGCGATGCCCTCTGCGGAGGACGTCGAAAGTTGAGTGACGTGCTTTGTGGTTGGCTTCTTGTACGTGGCCTGGGTTATGAACTGCGGCGAATCGAGGAAAGATTGGTTGGACACGGAGGAAGTTGACAGATTTGAATGGCCCGAGAATGGCGACGTAGGCACCAACGAGTCCGGAGACTTGGTCGTTGCCACGGCGGTGGCCAATGTGGCGGTTGCTCCTGGCACTGTTGTTGTGTTGTTTGGCTTGAGCGTGGTGGTAGTCATTGTTCTGGCGATGCAATGAGTAGGGCGGTTGAACTCAAAAACAGGGCGGCTAGTTGCTCGGTGTGAGTACTCTTCAGTGGTGGTGCGTGTCTGTTTGGGGAAATGGCTTTTCAAAGTAAAATTGCTGGGGTGTGGTAATAGCGTGTTTGTGTTGACTGTGTGGAAAGTTGGTGAAATTTCGGTCGAGCTCCACTTTCTTATCAGACGGGTCTCGGGGCCACGCGGGTCGGGGGGCGCGCGCGGGACTAGAAACTGGGGGGGATCTGGTGAATGGGCGTCGGACGTCGGACATGATGATGGCTCATGGGGCAACAATCAAAAAAAAACCGTGGGCTTACAGGCTACAATGCAGCTCGTCGATACGCGATCGATGGTGTTCCGGCAGCTCTTGTTGTTAAAAATAACCCGGACTATGGCGATCCCACTTTGAAACAATAGCATTCTGGTGGCAAGCTAGTCCCCCGCAAGCCAAATCAGTCTAGGCTTTACAACCAGCACACAGCCAATAGCCACAGCCGAGGCTCCCAACGCCACCCACAGTGGCCAATACGGTTGCCAATTAATCAGTGATCATTCACAGTGACACGCCCCGGGACTGGGCCGGGGTATTTCGGGGACTCGCTCTCCATACAAAAGCTAGGCCCAACTTAGTACCGCGCCGCCATTTTTGTACCCTGGTCATACTGTCACTATGGGGGACTAGACTAGGCATGTGCCATGTGGTAGCAACCTTAAATTATGGGGTTGCCGGCCAGCCACAGACGAGGTCACCGACTGGAACGGGGAGATACTGTTGAACAAATTTATTCATTTGTTGGAAATGCTTCAATCGATGAAAGTTTTAAGGTGAGTCAAATTCCTAGTCCCGCCGTCCCACAACGTCCTTATGTCCTTATCACCTGGTCGCTATCGGTCTCGAACTGTGGGGCCATAGTCGATAGATAGCCAGGTGAGGCCAGTTTCCTGGGGCGGTGTTTTTTTTTCAATGAGTCATCTCTTGGGGCACTCAATAATTAACAGAGATCATGCTTGGTTCTAGCCTACAATTGGCCTAATTACGTCTGTATATAGTGTCGATGTATATAGAACTTAGTCAGAATTCAGAAAGGTTCGACAGCTCGCTAATATCTCTCAGTGCAACCAAAATGGAACGATCCTCTAATACATCTCTGATATCATTCGAGGCGTAATACATGTTTCCATTAGACCCAACAAACTTATCACTTGTCAGGTCTTTGGTGTCAAGCCTTCTGATGATATCAACGGCACGTTTGATATTGTTATTGACGAACCTTGGATCAGAGTCGAACACTGAGATAATACGTTCTTGGCATGAACGTAGCTTCGATAGTTCATCATCCTTTGATGATTTAATCTCATAATTGTTCTTTGGATGTAACAGAGAATTGACAAACTTGAAGTTCAAATACTTGATAAAGATCAAGATAAATTGATACAAGTGACATTCAGTCGATGTGAACAGATCACGTAGTATGCTCAATTTCCGTGTACAGAATCTTTCAATGATATCGGTATAGAAAGTGATCAATTCCATAGACTTCAAATCACTAAACCGATCTTTCTCAAAGTATAAATGGTGTAGCTTCAAGTGTTGGCTCACCGTTATCAGCAATATGGAATAGATCTTGTCGTCTTTACCATTACCCAACATTTTAGACAGAAAGGCATTATAGTTCTCAAACCTTATATCGATATGTAGCATCTGTTGATATTTTACCTCCACATTATTCACACTGGCCTCGATGTATGTCATGTTACGATCTCTCAGTATGTTCATCATCTCATATTCTCTGAATGGGTCCTCCTCCTGTCTGATATTGATCTTTGTCAATCCATGTATGATATTAGGTCTTGATGATAGCGAAGCCAACAATGCCTCAAGATAGCAGATTTTAAGCCAAACCGGGCCTTGTAAGATATGAACACCATGCGCATACACATTAGAAACAGTAGAGAACATCATCTTCCATGCTTTTTCAAACTCATACACGTAGTAGAAGTAATTGGTCAACACTACTTGAGACTTGATGAACTTCACAGACTCGGTATGTTGCGCCTTGGAAATCTGGAAGTAGTAGTTCACTAGCAGCTTGAGTGTAGTCTTTGGATCCTTGACCATGGAACTTTCCGGGTGGATCAGTATATGTTTGAGAGAGTCAATCAAAATGGCCAGTAACACCATCATATCATCGTCGTGTGTCCAACTCTGCAACGTCGCATGATTGTTCAAGAACCATGCAACTTCGTTCTCATCAAACAAGTCACTGAAGTAGCTGAGCTTCGTATGATCAAAGAATCTCTGTACCAAGTTATTGAGCAGCTCGAGGTTGTTAATTTCATTCTCCTGGATCAAAACGGGTAGCGGCTTCTTCTGTGGCTCTGGTTGTGCCATTGGGTCGCCGTTCTTCGTCAGCTCGTTAAATCCCGGCAGCTTATTAGTCGATGGGAAGCTCTGTTTGCTGGTGTTGCCCATTAGCGAATACTCCAATGACTGTATCGAGTTGGACCCGAAATGGTTCAATCTTGAGAGCCCCGTCGAGTCAACGATAGAGATCAGGTCCTCCGAGGCCTTGAGTCTCTTTTCGAGCTCTTGGATTCTCTGTTCGTAGTGCTCTTGTTGCTGAGAGTGTAAAGGCTTCGAGTCTTGATACAAGTGAGGCATCACATTCTGCTGTTGTTGGTAACTCTGGTGAGACATTGGCGCCAGTGGTGGTCCTGGGACGCCATTCCCCAACACTGTCGGCAGAGGGTGCTGTGGCGGTCTGTTTTCCTGGCTCACCAGCAAATTCGCAGTGTTCTGCTGCAAATCAACGTTAGCTGCCAGCTTGTGGAGATCAATGGATCTGAACTTGGACGGGTATGTACAGCTGACTCCTCTAACTGAGCAGCTACGGCATGGCTGGACCCTATTGCACCGGATTTTTCTGCGCCGGCACTCATTACACGAGATAGGACTCACCATTGCAGCAGGAGACGGGTCCGCTGGCTGGTTGTGGATCAACTGGTCGGCGGTTATGGTAGGAGAAGGACAGTGTTTTTTGGTTCGTGGGGTGCGTCCGGAATCTCGGAGCGATGCTTGGAGATGAAGAGGCTGGATCTGTGTGAAGTTCGAGTGTGCGGTTCAAGCAGTGGCACTTTGGATTTAGCCGCTGTGGTGATTCGTGTTTCGATTTGCCGCTTTTAATTTAATCCAGTTGCAATTTACAAGGAAAAGGCGGTGCGTTATAAATAAATAAATTTGCCTTGAGGAACTCCGTCCGCAATTTCCCAAACAATTCCACGGAAGCCCGAAAAACCTCGTAGGGCCACGCTTGTGTGGTGTTCGGGTTCCGGCTGATTACCTATATGGTTTTTAAATCGTGGTTCGCTTTGAATTGATTGTTTGGGAATATCTTTGTACTACTTGTTGCTATTGGAGTGTCAGCTATTCCTTCTTACTTCTTTTGATGTTGTTCTTCCATCACTAAGGGCCCATCGTTTTCACCATTAATCTTCCCTTGCTTCATGTTCGACGCTCGTATAATATATGGGCAGCGCTCGTCTCTCCGGAAAAAAGAAACTAATTTACAATGCCATTGATCGGATGGGCCAACATGAGTGCACTCTCGATTCTTTTCTATTCCAGATGAACATATAGTTCTTAACAGATCTCCTGTCACAGCTCGGACTGTGATAAGCTCTCTACAGAAGAACACGGTAATGACGCTCACGACGACACAACTGATTGCTAATATCAAGAGATACGCGTGTCCCCGCGTGTATCCTCTGCAGTCCATCTGGCCTGTGGCAAGACGTTCTGCTGTGTTAATAGTGCTCTTTGTGGGAAACTATGGTGAATTGAGAGTGTTATTGACCAAGAGATCGAGACAGCTGAACAATTTTTCGGGCCATGTGTCACTTCCAGGGGGTAAAGCCGACTCTGAGAAGGAAACCGATTGGGATATGGCAAGACGTGAGTCCAAGGAGGAGATCGGATTACCATATGACGATGAGCTACGTAAACAGGGACTTTGCATTGAACATCTGAACACAATGCCTTGTTATCTCTCGAGAACGTTCCTTAGTGTCCGTCCAGTGGTTTGCTTTCTCCACAAGGAAAACAGTATTCACGACAAGATCCATGATATCAAACTGTTATTGAACCCTGGTGAAACTGCATCAATATTTTCTGTCCCATTGCTAGATCTCATCGACAGGAATGGCAAGAGAGAATACATCAAGAAGACAATTAATCACTACAAATGGGGGAAGTTGAAATGGCCTATCAAACATTTCTTCTATCCAACGGTAAACGCCAATGAAGTGTCATGGCTAGATGACGTCGTGGATATCAGCTCTGACGAGGAGTTGGAGTTTGCCGATGGACTCAATATCGAGACCAAACGTACGGAGATTAAGGACCTATGGGGTCTCACTGCTCAGATGCTTTATGACTTGGCACACATCTCATTAGGGAACAACACTAACAACTATATCGGGAATGAAAACTTGATATACGGACTGACAGAATTCGGTGGGCAGATGCTACAACGCCAAAGATCCGATTGGGAGTCCGCAATGATCTCGAATAAGAGAGGTATTTACTATGATGATGTCATACCTCCTCATATCTTTAAGAATATCTCGGATGAGTTCAAGCTATGATCTCCGTACACCCTCACCCGGTATCACCACAAATCTCCTTAAAGCTATTTATTTGATATATATACATATCTATGGTTTACTGCATTTTATTGTTCTACAGGCTCAATTGTAGCGCAAAACAGATTTGCCCCGGTGTTATACGCAGTAGAAGTCGTAATATATAAAGAGAAAGATGATAGTATATAATGTATGCTTGTTGCTGTAGTAACCAAAAAAAATACACCGAAATTTATGTGCAATAAGGCACCATATCTTTACTTATGAAGCTGCAAAATGGCCAAAATACAACACTCCACATACCCAAATAAAGAGCACAAATAAACAATATCTGGAAATCTTCCTCTAAACAGCACAAAACACCCGAACACAGGCCGCTGTATATGTCAAATTAGCCGGCCGCCAGTTTTAAAAAAAAAAAGGGGGGATTCCTTGGCTTACGCGAATTGTTCAGGCTTTCTCGCCCGAATTTCTATTGAACAAACGCCAAATAAACAGGAACACCGCCTCCTAGCGAGTTCAAAGCCTCCACATATCACATATAGGCGATTGAACCGGCGCTTGGCTCGTTTATTACGGATAGATATTCCTGAGAATCTGGAGGTATTTTGTGCCAACCCAATTGAACGAGCTTTCTGCAACAACGCGGCGGCCCGCACTCTTGAAAGAATGTCAGAAGAGTCGATCCGAGATCAAAGTGAAAGTACAATGGACACGACACCGACAACGGCAGAGTCTACTGCCCAGAATGGCGGGAAGTCTGTTGAGACTCCTGTCGAGGAGGAAGCGTCCGCACCAGCTGAGGCCAATGATGTTGAGGAGGTTGCTGGCGGTGAACAAGAGCCAGAGGTGGTTGTAGAGAACAACACCACGGCGGCTGATCAACTGGAGAGCGAACCAGAGCCCGCTGGAGAAGTGCATCCTCACCCGTCTGAGGAAGACCAGGAAGACGTTGCAGATGCCAATCAGCCGACAGATGAGCCGGCTCCGTTGCCAAAGATCATCACGGAACTCCATCAAGACTCGAGACACTCAAGAGCAGTGTCCACTGCATCTACCACGTCGATTGGATCCACACAGCACTCTTTCGTCAAGAACATAGTCACTGTCATCAGCGAACACAAGGAAACGAAGAAAAACACGCAGTTGGCAGCCTCAGCGAAGAAGACGCTGGACAGATTTGGAGCGACAGGGTTCGACACTGCTCAGGTGTTTGACACGTTGAGATTGGCCATCGAGTCCAAAACCACAGATGTTGTCATTCTGGCGTTGGACTGTATCACCAAGATTTACACATTCCAGATCTTTGAACCAGTCATGGTCACACCGCCAAAGACGAACACCGCACTGGTTGACGATCCAGATATCCCAGCTGGAGGTAATCTGGTCACACCTCCACCAAAGGTCAGCTTGATCGATGCATCCATTGACACCATTGCCAACGCGTTCCAAGGCGAGGGCACAGATGAAAAGATTGAGATCCAAGTCGTCAGAGCACTGATGGCTGCTGTGCTTAATGAGTCCCTGCCGGCGCATGGGTCCACATTGTTAAAGGCAGTGAGACAGATCTATAACATCTTCATCCTCTCTTTATCTCCAATGAACCAAGGTATTGCACAGGCCTCCTTGACGCAGATTGTGAACGTGGTCTTTGACAAGGTGGAGACGATCCCAGCGACAAGAGGCATCCCATTGAAGAGTGAGTCCATGATAAATGTCGCTGATGCAGAGATTGACCCGCAGACAAAGGCCGATATTCCATCAGCTCAAGATGAGCCTCTCAAGTTGGAGAACTTGAAGTCACTCAACGATGAAGAGGAGCGCCTGGTTGATCAGAGCAACGACATTGGTGACGAGAACGAACTCATTGTCAAAGACGCATTCTTGTTGTTCAGAGCTATGTGTAAGTTATCCGTTAAGACTTTGGACAATGACTCCTTGGATATGAGATCTCACGCTGTTCGTTCCAAGTTAATTTCACTTCACATCATCCACTCCATCATCAAAGAACACATTGATGTCTTCTTGTCAAATGACATTGTCATTCACTCACCGTCTACTGACGAGACGACAGTGTTGGTCGATGCCGTTAGACAGTACTTGTGTCTCAGTATCTCCAGAAACGCCGCTTCTGCTATCTCCCCAGTATTTGAAACTACGCTTGAGATCTTCTGGTTGATTCTTTCTAATTTGAGATATCAGTTCAAGAGAGAGATTCCAGTATTCTTGTGGGAGATTTACTTCCCTGTCGCCGAACTGAAAACAGCTACGGCCCATCAGAAGAGATACTTCCTCGTTGTTGTTCAGAGAATGTGTAATGACCCTAGAGCATTGATTGAGTTCTACTTGAACTATGACTGTGACTCGTCACAGCCAAACATTACAGAAAAGATCACAAACTATCTCACCAGGTTGGCCCTGACAAGAGTCGAGATCTCTGCTAAGCAGATGGTTGAGTACAAGGAACACTCTTTCAAGCCAATCGCTACATATAACTTGACACAGCTACCACTTTTGTCCATATCCAAGCTATCCTCGCAGGCTGCTCTATCCGATGCCGCACTGCCATACCCGGTTGAGTACGCCTTGAAAGTGACATCTCTCAACTGTATCGTTGGTATTCTCAGATCGTTGAACTCTTGGGCACAGAAGGGATTGACCCCCGAGACAAGGTCCTCATCGATTCTGACAAGAAAGAGATCCAGCACGAATGCATCTGCTACTCCAATCTCTCCAGCTGTTCCATCCATGGAAGAGGTCGATGATCCTCAGGAGTTTGAAACTTTGAAGCAGAGAAAGACTCTTTTACAAGAAGGTATCAGAAAGTTCAACTTCAAGGCTAAGAAGGGTATTTCCTACCTGATCCAGAACGGATTCATCGAGAACAACGAGCCACGTACCATTGCTCAGTTCTTGCTTGATCAACCTGGGCTTGATAAGGCAGTCATCGGTGAGTACTTGGGTGAAGGTGATGATGAAAACATTGCTATCATGCATTCGTTTGTTGATCTTATGGAATTCTCCAACTTGAAGTTCGTCGAGGCTATGAGACGTTTCCTTCAGTCGTTCAGACTTCCAGGTGAAGCTCAGAAGATTGATCGTTACATGTTGAAGTTTGCAGAGAGATACTTGGATGGTAACCCAGGTATCTTTGCCAATGCTGATACCGCATATGTGCTCTCGTACTCTGTCATCATGCTGAACACAGATCAGCACTCCAAGAATGTTAAGAACAAGATGACACTAGAGGATTTCATCAAGAACAATCGTGGTATTGACGACGGCAACAGTCTGCCAGATGAATTTTTGACAGATATCTTCAATGAGATCAACCAAGATGAGATAAAGCTTCAATCTGAACAGCACGCTGCTCTTCTCTCTGGTGATTTAGCACCTACTCAGCAACAAGGGTTCGGTCTCTTTGGTGGTAGAGATATCAACAGAGAAGCTTACAACAAGGCCTCTAAGGAGATCTCTACAAAGACTGAAAAGTTGTTCAAGAGCTTAGGAAGAAATAAGTCCTCGAAGAATGTGTTCTACTCTGCATCTCACATTGAACATGTCAAGTCTATCTTTGATCAGTTGTGGATGACTTTCTTGGCTTGTCTGACTACATTGTTCAGAGATGAAGACGACGCTGACATCGACAAGGCGTGTTTGGAAGGTATGAGGCTAGCCATCAGTATCTCTTGTATCTTTGAGCTTGATGACGCTAAGACCACGTTTATTGGTGCCTTGGTCCAGTTCTGTAACTTCCTGAATGTCAAGGAGCTGAAGGATAAGAACGTCGATGCTCTTATCTTGCTCTTCAAGTGTACTGAGCTTTACGGTAATCAGCTGAAGCAGGCATGGCAAGAGGTGTTGGTGATTGTTTCCCAGGCTGAGAGATTACAATTGCTCGCCAAGGGTATCCAAGCTGATGTTGTTCCAGATATTGCTAACGCTAAGATGCACAGAAATTCGATGGAGTCTTCGAGAAGTTCTCAACAGGCTTCGAGTTTCTTCAGTTTCGGTAAGAGAACAACACTCGCTGAGCAGGCGCAGATGAACTATCACAATCAACACCTTGACCCAGCTATTGGCTCAAGATTGACATCTTCGGATGTATCCGTTGCCATTGACAGAATCTTTACGCAGAGTTCTCAGTTGTCTGGTACTGCCATTATTGACTTCATCAGAGCATTGACTGAAGTTGCTTTTGAGGAGATTGAGTCTTCGTCTGACAGTACGACGCCAAGAACGTTCTCCTTGCAGAAAGTCATTGATGTGTGTCATTACAACATGACGAGAATCAGAGTTGAGTATACCAACATATGGAATGTCATCTCTGAGTTTTTCAGAAGGATCATCAACAAGGACCACAATCTATCCGTCATTTTCTTTGCATTGGACTCGTTGAGACAGTTGTCTATGCGTTTCATGGACATCGAAGAATTGGCGGGTTTCAAGTTCCAAGAGGACTTCTTGAAGCCATTTGACTACATCCTACAGCATGCTAAGGATATCCAAGTCACTGAGATGGTGTTGAACTGCTTACACAACTTAATCATGCTGAAGGGATCTAAGATCAAATCTGGTTGGAAGACTATCTTCTCTGCCTTGGAGTATACGGCTGGTGACTCTAATGAATCAGTTGTGTGGAGAACGTACGAGATTGTTGACTCTGCCTATAGGGAGCACCACAACCCTATCTTGAGCCAAGACGATGCCTTCTCGGAGATGATTGACGTGTTGAAGCAACTTGCTAAGAACAGTAAGTTCCAGAAGATCAGTTTACAGAGTTTGCACAAAACCAAACAGATCTTTACGAAGGTTGCCGAGTTGACATTAGGTGCGAAAGAGGACAGTGCACTGTTGAAACATCATAAGGATGTGTTTGCGGAGCTTTGGTACCCTGGTTTGGCCTGTTTCAATGATGTGATCATGACCGGTGACGACTTGGAGGTGAGATCCAGGGCACTAAATTACCTATTTGATGTGTTGGTGCAGTCCGGTAGCCGATTCAGCCCTGAGTTCTGGGATAAGATCTGCGTGAACTTGTTGTTCCCTATCTTTGGTGTCTTGTCCAAGCACTGGGAAGTGAATCAGTTCACTAGCCGTGATGACTTATCTGTGTGGTTGTCTACTACGTTGATTCAAGCACTGAGAAACATGATTGCACTCTTTACGCATTATTTTGAGACGTTGAGCCGTATGATGGATGGATATTTGGATCTTTTGATTTCTTGTATCTGTCAGGAGAACGATACCATTGCACGTATTGGAAGATCATGTTTCCAACAGTTGATTACACAAAACATGGAAAAGTTTGAACAAAAGCATTGGGATAAGATCACCGATGCATTTGGCAAATTGTTTGATTTGACCACTGCAAAGGAGCTGTTTGATGCTGATCCATTGAAGAATAGTGCAAATGGGCATACAGAGAACGGTAATGGTCATTCTACTAATGGAGAGATGGTCAGAACCAAGAGCAGCGAGGAATTGAGAGCCAAGGCCAAGTCGAAAAATGCCATTGTGGTCAAATGTGTTTTGCAATTGTTGATGATTGAAACTGTGAGTGAATTGTTTGATGATGAATTGTTCTATGAATTGATTCCATATGACAGTTTGACCAAGCTTTCATCGTTATTGGAGAATTCATTCAGATTTGCTAGAAAGTTCAATGACGATTATAACTTAAGAGTCCGTCTCTGGGAAGGTGGTGTCATTGACAAGCTCCCATCATTACTCAAACAGGAGTCCTCTTCATCTGCTGTTTTCATTAACGTCACTTTCAGGTTGTACCGTGATTCCAAGAAGATCAATCAGAAGCAGAAGGATGCCATCAGCGCCAGTCTGATACCAATGTGTGTCTCCATTGTGGAGCGCTATGTGCAACTGGACGATTCTACACAGCTGAAGAACATCACTACATGGAGACCTGTCGTTGTTGAGATTCTTCAAGGGTATTGTGAATTAGAGGAGAAAGATTTCAACAAGAACTGTCCTCATGTATATGACTTGGTATTGAACATCTTTGACAAGAGCGTACCATCGGAGCTCCGCACAGCTATCAAGGCCTTTTTCTCACGCGTGGGTGACGTGTATATCAACGAGGACCGTGGCAATTGAACCTCATTTAATATCAACAATTGATTGATTGATTTTATATATAGAATGTGGAGTAATAAAATAAAAAAAACACACACACACATATACAATAAGATGCAAATCTGTGCTGAAATGTACGCTGTGCTGTTGCGCTCAAGGGCTGGCTAGCAGGCGTAAGGGCGTGCCCAGGTATACGCGGCACATGAAAAATTTGAGTGGATTTTCGTGATTTTTCTCGACGACGCTGAAAAAAAGCGTCTGAGGGCTGGGCTCTCTGTATAGCTCTGATTTTAAAGAAAGCATACCATACACAAGATGAGCGTAAGTTTCGGGATTTTGTGAGAAGGTGGAATGTGAGAGTGTCAAAGTGTGCTCCTTGAGCGTGTTTGGTGTATTTCTGTGTGTGACTCCGTAGCGGTTACTGCGGAGAAGCAAGGAGAGATGATGCAGTACCCACAAAGGGTCTTGATTCTTGAAGATTGATTTGGAATCCAACCATTTCGTAAGGAATAAAAGAAGCCATAGATGTGGCTTTCCCATGAAAGATTTGGGATGCCCATTGCCGCTGGAGACCGCTATTTGTGCCTCAATTGAAGACTTTCCCCTTCCCACCCCAACACCCCCTCCACATTTGCTATTATACCTCATCACAATATATACTAACACCATCAGAACCTTTTCACCGTTCTTGGTAACGACGTCGAGGACGCCAACGACACCTTCGTTGCTCCAAGAGAGATTGTGAAGAAGACCACCTCTTCCAAGAAGGCTGACGTGCCACCAGCATCTGCCAACAAGGACAAGGCCAGAAACAACAAGCCACAGGCTACTGGCAACGAGGCCGCTTTGAAGGACAAGGCCGCTGGCCGTTCCTCTAACAAATCCAGAGGCATTGAGGACAAGGCCGCTGCCGGCCACAAGGGTGGTAAGCCAAAGGCTGCCCAGAACAAGGACCGTCAGTCCAGATCTGCTAAGACCGACTCTGAGAAGAAGATCAAGCAGGCCGGCTGGACCGCTGACGCCAAGTCCGAGCTGGACGCTGAGACCGAGGGCGCTGAGGACGCTGCTGAGGAGCTCGTCGAGGAGGCCTCCACCGAGCCAAAGGTTGCTAAGAAGTCCTTGGAGGAGTACTTGAAGGAGAAGGAGGCTGCCTCTGCCTCTGCCAACTCCCAGCGCTCCGCCAGAAAGGTTGAGTCCGTTGCCCAGGACGACATCATCATCAAGGAGCAGGAAGTTTTCCTCGCCGCCTCCAAGGAGAAGAAGCTCAAGACCAAGGCTTTGAAGACCAAGACCGTATTGGACTTTGACGCCACTTTTGCCGACGACTTGCCAAAGCCATCCCCAAGATCCTTTGACCGCGCCCCAAGAGGCGACCGTGCTCCAAGAGGCGGTGCCTCCCGCGGTGGTGCCCGTGGCGGTGCCCCAAGAGGTGGTGCTAAGCCAGCCCGTGGTGGTAAGCCTGCTCCAAAGAAGTCTGAGAAGGCTCCACAGTTGACCGAGGAGAACTTCCCATCTTTGGCCTAAATTGCTCTGCATTTGAGCATTTGAACGCTTCTAAAGCTCGAGCTGTGCGCGCACTGCAGTGTGCGCACTGCTGAGGTGCTGTCCGTATGACCTTCCCTGGAAGTAAAATCTGTAACAAAACGTATGATGAATCTTGGTGTAGCATTTGAAAGTATATAGTAAGTAGTATGTGGTATTATTGAATTTGCCATAACTAATGGTACGCGCACTCCCTCATCACTTTTGAGGGTAAAAAAAATACGCATGATATGAACTTAACTTCTACAAGCCAGCACACAAAGAAGGCAAAGATGGGCTTCCTGGCGCCCGGGAAGTCCGTAAAAAGGCGCACAAGGGAACACAAGCTGAATGTTGAGCGTGCCAAAAGACTGAGGAGTGATAATGGGAGTAAAGCTGTAAGGAATGCCTGTGAGCCCAAGACTAAGAAAGAGAAGGTCAAAGACACTCGCAGTCTAATAGAGAGGCTCCCAGTTGAGCTGGTCCACAGGATATTCTCTCTCTCTGGAATCGGCGAGCTTCCACTGGTTTCTAAGAGTCTCTACCAAGAACTCATTCCCACTACACACCTACGAGCACAGATGCTTAGAGAGTATATCTATGACTTGAACTGTGGGATGGTTATGCCATGTCAGGTGAGGTATGCTTTGGATATTGATGTGCTTAACTATAAGTTCATCACTTCGGATGCCTTAAGCATGGTATCCTATGACACTATTATGCCGATGGATGTCATACGACAAGAGCAGAGGTATAGAAGAGTCAAGAGGTATAGAGAGTTGAGTAAGCAGATCAAGAGTGGTGTTATGGGATTAGAGCAAGAGAGGGATGCATTGGGTGTTGTTGATGAAGATATCCAAGAGTCTATGCCAGAGGGTATAGACTATCCAGAGAGATTCTACAAGGGACCTTTTCACACAAAGATTGAGATAATAAGATATTTGCATAGGCATATGACATTTGCTGATACCGACAGGGTGATATCAGAGGGCATTAAGGCATCCGCTTCCATTGATCTTTTGGAGGAACTACTGACTTATACAGAGACACAACAGATCACAACATCACAACCACTAATCGCATCACTGGAATGTGACAACATTCATCTGGCGCAGTGGACGCTGACACATACACCCAACATTGCCTCAATACTAAACGACGATACCCTATGGCTCTACCTATCGTACTCCCAGAGCCAGCAGCACTTGCACTTTATAGAGTCTCTTGGTGGTGTGCCCTCGCACAGTGTACTGCTCCGCTCGCTGGAGTCTATCTAATACTGCTTATGAATAACGAGATATGGTACTTTTATCGCTTTGTAGTTTATGTACTTATTGGTAATACTGTTGGTACTGCTGTTGCTGTTGCTGCTGTTGCTGCTGTTGTTGCGCAGATTGGAACTGATTGTGATACTCATTAAACCACGGATGTTGCAACGCCTGCGCCGCTGAAATACGACTCTCGGGTCTCATCTGTAGCATACTCGACAACAGATTCAATGCCAATGGGTCGATATTTGCGATTATGGTTCTCAGATCTTGAGGGACGTAAACATCGAAATTTGCCCTATAGTTCGGTAATTGTGATACACCAGGCCATGTGCGCTCATTTGGGGTCCCCATCAGCTTGAAGATCTTTATCAGTTGGTCTTCATTCGAAGCTCCGGGGAAAAGTGGTCTTCCAATGAACATTTCTGCTAGGATACATCCAGCACTCCACATGTCTATCGATGTCGAATAGTTTCTCGAGCCCATGAGCACATCCGGTGCACGATACCACAGCGTAACAACCTCACTTGAAAATGTATTAACAGGGATACCAAACGCTCTAGCAAGCCCAAAGTCACCAATCTTCAACTCTCCCTTGGCGTTTGTTAACAAGTTCTGAGGCTTGAGGTCTCTGTGAAGCACACGGTTCTGATGGCAAAAGTTGATGCCCTGGAGCAGCTGGTACATGAAGGACTTGACTACGTGCGGTTCCAACGCACCGTTGTTCCCATGCGTGTCCATATACTTCTTCAGGTCTTTGTCCAAGTATTCAAACACCAACGTGAGTTTGTTCTCGGTATGGATAACGTCGTACAAGTTGATGATGTTGGGGTGTTTCAGGTCTTTCATCAGCGAGATCTCGCGGATCGCAGTCGAAGGAGTGCCCTCCTCGGAGTCCAAGTTAATCTCCTTGAGTGCAACCAACGTACCTGTGGCTCTGTTACGACCCTTATACACCGTGGCGTATGTGCCCTCGCCGAGCTTCTCGAGCTGCTGGAACCTTTGCGGGGGGTCGTTAGAATTGAGGTTGGAGAGGAAAGCGTGCCTAAATGGTAGAAGGAACTCACTGTGACGTCTGCGTGGCCATCTCTGTTTCTCCTTCTTTTGTATCTCTTCAATGGGGCAGAGAAGACCTCAATACCAAGGCTTATTTTGTATATAATGGGAGGCTCCCCCCGTGCGCCCTCTCAGCCTATCGATCCACCCACCCTCCTCTTGTTCGCGAACCTTGGGAGACCGTAGACTGCAGACAAACGTGTTCGCGGGAGGCACATTACATAATCACCAACCCTTTTATAATTTTTCACCCATTTGGCTCATCTCTCTCTCTATATATATATATATATATATAATACTCGTCTGTAAGATCCACAGTAAGAGATGCCCCCGGATAACTCCCGCAAACGCCAGAACGCAAAGACACAGCCTGGTGATCCCAACATCATCAAGCAAGAGTCGGTCCTGGGACACGAGTGGGTCGGCGTGTTTGAGACGCCGGTTGAGTTCAAGACAGAGCATTTTGAAGCAGCATTACAGAACTTGATCAGACAACCGAACATCAACTCCACGGTGATTCTGAGGGCAGACATACTGGTAGAGAACAAGTACGAAGAGGGTAAGCCCGTAGAGAAGTTCCTCCAGACTGAAAGCACGCGGCCTGAGATCCCTGTGGAGAGCGAAGAAGACGTTATATTGGAGAAGAACCTTGATGACTTACAACTACGAAGTGTGCCATTAGCACCACCAATGAAGCCAAAGATGGAGATTGTGCGACGCATAATCCCAAGAAATCCATTCAAAGATTGTATCATCAATCAGACGTGCTTAATACTGAAATTGAAGATTGGGGAAACGTCATATGATGACTCTACATTAGTGGTATACCATCCACACATTGATACCTCGGAGGATTGTCCGTTTTATCTGCCCGGTGTACAAGCTGTGGGGATTCTCTTCTCCAATGGTTCTCTATCGCTTCATTACCTCCCTTTCAACTATGAGAATCCGCAGACCATCAAGGACTTTAGAGAACTTGACTCCTCCAACAGAGACATCCGTATTGCCTTCAGACTTCTCCAGACAGCTAAAAAGCACTCGACAGGATCTATGGCTGGGTATGAGAAAAGAGTCATGCACGATCTCGTGGTGTCCAAAGTTGCATTTCAGGATCGCTACATTTCGCTTAAAAAGAAGTACTCTAAGCAGTTGGTCAATGGATGGGTCGAATCCACAGACCCGAAGAAACACGTGTTCGAAGACATCGCCATTGCTGCTTTCCTCATAGAGTTGTGGTCATCCATCTACGAGGGAAAGAACAGCTTTGAATTCAGAGACCTCGGGTGTGGTAACGGTCTGTTGGTGCACATCTTGTTGTCTGAAGGTTATAGAGGCCTGGGAATCGACGCTCGTGCTAGAAAATCATGGAAGACATACCCAGAGGAAGTCCAGGCCAAGCTCAAAGAACAAGTCATCATCCCCTCGATACTTTTAAGACCACACCCGGCCGTTAAGGAATTGGCACCACACATCTTAGATAATGGAAGAGTGTTCCAAGTTCCAATGAACACCGGTGGTGAAGTGCCCGTGTTTGCGCATTACTCATCGGCTTCTCTATTGAGATCCCCCAGCGTCAACACTGCGCAGTTCCCTAAAAACACATTCATCATTGGTAACCATTCAGATGAATTGACTTGTTGGATCCCACTGTTAGGGTATCCCTTCTTGGTTATCCCATGTTGTTCACATGCCCTCTCAGGTTCCCGAGTTCGCTACCCGACAAGAAGATCTGCCAATGGTTCATCTACTTACGCAGCACTGGTGGATCACGTTGAAGAGCTCTCAGCACACTATGGGTGGAAAGTTCAAAGAGAAATGCTCAGAATCCCAAGCACAAGAAACGCTGCTATCATCGGTGTAGAGAAGGACATCAAGTCCATCAATCTGTATGATATACTACTGAGAGAAGGTGGTGCCGAGGGATGGGTGGAGAACACCATGGCTCTGACAAAGAGACCACCGAGGGCGCATTAAATATATATATATATCCTCTATCTAAAATGCATACATTATATTGCTTATTTCTTCTTCTGCTGTCTTCTCTTACGCTTCATGCCGATCAGCTTCTTAGTGTCGTCATCCAGCCCGGACTTGTTGTCCTTTTCATTAGGCTTCTCAATCTCTAACTTCTTCTTGCCAACCTGTGGGCCCTTGGCAGTGTTTCCCTGTCTCTTAGGACCTTTGGTCTTTCTCTGCTTCTTTGACGATTTCTCCTCATCTTCATCTCTCACTCCTTCAGGATCATCATCATCTCTTTTTCTCTTGTTATCCTGTGCAGACTTCTTGGCCTGTGCCATCTTCTCTTTTCTTCTCTTCACCACAGAAGCGTGTTCAATGGCAAACTCCACAACCAAGTTTCTCTTCTTCACTGGTCCCTCGGCAAGCACGGCTTTCTTTTCATCCTCTTCAAGCCCTTCCAGTAGCTCTGCCTGTGTGACAGCATGTGCGTTCAACCATCTCAACCCCATAAGAGCAGCCTTATGGTCTCTAAACTCGAGGAACCCATATCCTCTGGAACGACCAGCCTCTCCGGATCCCTTGACTTCCATGATGATCTTGGCTTGCCTGACGACACCTTGCTTTTTAGACTTCTTGGACTCCTCTTCACCTTCGAGCCATCTCTCTTTTTCCTTGATAGATCTCATCACCTCTTCTTTGGACAATGAATGTCTCTTCTTCTCTCTAACTTCAGTGGCGAACTGCACCACTGCGTGACGACCCAGAGCTTTCAGAGACTTAGCGGTCATGGCTCTTGGTAAGTTTCTAATTGCAAGACGTGTCATCGATAGATGAAGCGATGGGTTCTTGTTCAGCTGTTGAACTCTGAGTTTATAGGACTTCTCTCTGATTTCCAAATCAGATTTACTCAGTTTGGAAGCCAGCTTAGAATGTTCGGTGATACGACCTTCGTTCAACAGATACATGTTACGTCTGTCCTTCTCACCCGGTGCCTTCCCCAATGCTTCACTTCTCTTCTGTGCGTTCTTCTCTGTGAGTCTAGCAGCGTTCTCTCTGTCCACAGTAGGTGTGATGGACAAGATACGGCCTTCAAAGACGTACAATGGTGACACATCATCAGAGATGAGCATAGAAGTAGTGGAAGACTCAGGAGCACCTTCTAAGCACTTCTTGTAGGCATCTTCCTTGTAGAAGCATACAAAGGCGGTACCCTTGGCCTGACCCGTTTCCCTATCAGTGACGGGCAGTGCATATTTCACATCACCAAACTGCTCAAAGTGTTCTTTCAAGTTATCAGACTCTGTATCGTAAGGGATGTTACGCACAAAGATGCTATAGTCTTCCTGTTTGTTCTTCTTTGGTCTTTGGGATTTCTCTTCTTCCTCTTCAACTTCTTCATCGCTGTCGAGTTCAATGTCGCTGTCATCGGAGTCCTCGTTCGCCACATCAGCATCACCATCGTCTTCCTGCTCGTCTGCCTCGTTCTTGATGTGGTCTTCTTCGATATCGGAGTTCTCACCTTCCTCTTCCTCTTCCTCTTCCTCTTCTTCTTCTTCTTCCTCCTCATCTGGGTTCTCTTGCTTGTATTCCAACCACTTGGACTTCTCCAGGGCATAATCAACAGCGACTTCTCTCCCGCCAATCTTCAGCCCTTGGGAGCCCTTAATAGCAGCTTCGGCATGCACAAACTTCTTCATAGTAACAAAGGCAAACCCGGACATCTTACCGTCTTTCTTCTTAGGGATATATGCCTCTGCAACTGCACCATAACGACCAAAGGTCTTTTTGAGCTCTGCAGGGTCACGCACGGACCACGGCATGTTTCTCACAATCAGTCTCGGCTTTCTCTTCTCAACTGGTTCTTTCTTTGGCGGCGGCAATGATGGAGTAGAAGTAGCATTACGATCTCTTCTCTTTGCAACGTCCACTCTCAAGAGACGCCCTTTGAACTTGGTCTTTTTGGCCTGTTCCAAGGCGGTCTCTGTGTCCTCATCCATGGCAAAACTGACAAACCCAAACCCTCTAGACTGCTTATCAGCCTCTCTAACAATAACGGCATGCTTCACGGGACAAAACTCGGAGAAGTACTGAGACAGCTCCTCGTCTGTAGCATCGAATGGAATGGAGCGGACAAACAAGGTCTTGCGATCCAGGCCGTCCTCAGAAACAGCACGTCTCTCTCTCGCGCTCATCTTTATTTTAGTTTATCCCCCTTTTAATAGATAATCCCGAACAATAAGCTCTCTTTGTGAATGGAAAGTTTTTCTTTATAGCGATGCGATGAGCTTCGGTTATGCAGCCCTGGTGCTTCGCGACGGGCTTGCAGCGCTTGTTTGTTTTGATCTATGGGGTTGTCTATAAGATGTAGAGATGTCAAATAGACAAAAACAAAACATTTTACAAGATGGAATCCACTGAGAGTCTAAGGAGGCCAGTGGGGATGCAAAAGAAGCCCTCATTGTCACAGCTTACAATTGGACCGTCAAACAAGAGCATAAAGATCTCCGAGTTGCAAGCACAGCCCACGACGGAGATATCATTTACCAGTTCTCGAGACTTGGAAGACCACACTTTAGTAAGGCAACGGGACAGTGACTCATGGACGCTGAGGACCACACCGACATTGACCATCTTTAGTGACGATGAGGACACGAGGAGTGTGAGTGACCGGCTGGGAGAAATGCTGAGAGAGCCGATGACTCCACTATGGACGATTCACCCGGAGGAAGAACGAGAGATGAAGAAGAGCAAGCAGTTCTTTGTGTTGTCATCCGCTGGGAAGCCGATATATGCGATGACTGAGCAGGAGGACAGATTCATCACAGACGGTGGGGTCATCCAGACTCTGATCAATGCGTTTGCGCTTGGCGGCAGTGTGTTAAAGTCGTTTGCTGCTGGGTCGACGAGGTTTGCCCTATTGGACAGATCACCGCTGATCTTATTAGCAGTCACACGACTCAAAGAGTCTGAATCTGATCTCTTGAACCAGCTGGACCTCATCCACAGCTTCTTGGTCTCCACGTTCAGCAAACCGAACATCATACGTTCGTTCCAGAACAACGAAGGATTCGACCTGGGAAAGCACTTGGGAAGGGCCTCAGTCAGTGGCCTAGATCTGCTATGTAAGAGCATGGCTCATTTTGACCCTGGTGTCCTGTTGGGAGCACTGCAGAGCGTCAAGCTGAGGAAATCGACACGCTCGAAGATCAATAAGGTGATGATACAGCATAGACCGAAGGAAGTGTTGTACGGGTTGCTACTGGCACCACAGAATAAGCTGATAACAGTTCTAAGGCCCAAGACACACACATTGCATACCACAGACCTACAGATACTGTTTCTCACGGTGGCGAACCAGTCGAGGGGAAACACTGGAGAAGAAGAGCTCTGGTTGCCCATCTGCCTTCCGAAATTCAACTCCAATGGATTTCTTCATGTCTTTGTCAAGCACGTTGGTGATGTCTCTCTGTTACTGGTGAGTGCGGATAAAAACAGCTTCTTTACAGTGAGACAAGCAGCTCTGAAGATGTGTTCTGAGATGGCGAAGCACAAACTAATGGATCATATTAATACATCATTGATGTGTGGTCTAAGCACGGCTGATATCCCAGCACCATTGGTATACCACTTCATCTACAAATCCAAACGGCATCTGCAATATGTGATGCCTACACAGACTGAGCCTTCACAATTGCATTCACATTACCTATCATTACATTCCTCGGTAAACAGGAATAACAAAGTGAGTACAACGTATTACAAATGGTCGAATTCTCAAGTATTAGGAACTCCGGCTTTAGCCGGTATCGGATGGCTTACTCCTAATTATGAAGTCTATTTGATCAGCAGTGGCACAGCGAAAAAAGAAGTTTTGGTTCAGAGTGCACGTTCTATTGTCAACTGGTGCAAGAAGTACGAGGAGAGGTTATTTGTATGTGAAGGTGCCACTTTCTGATCTCTATAAATGCGATATATATATATGCTATACGCGGTGGTTCATAATGCGATTATGTAATACGGTAGGGCCACTGGTGTCTCCTTTATGTAGTAGCGGAAGTATAAACTGTCCCCAGTTCTCACTCACATATGACGAATAATGAATAAAGAGATGAGATAAAAAAAATGGACAGACAACCGGAGAGAAAGCGCAGTGCATCAACACTAGCTAATACAGTCAGTTTCACACATACGCGAAGCATATATGATGAAGAAGTGAAAAGCCCCGTTATGCAATCAATTGTGTCACGGTCAACCATAGGAACAAGCAATGCACCGTTTGGGTATTTGAATAGAAATGGATCTTCTTCAACGCTGAATTCAGTTACACATACATTATCGAATGTCGGTTTCACACCTGTGGTTCCGCAATTGGAGACGATGAGCTCTTCTTCGGTAACTTCACCAACGAGTAATGCCAGTACATCACATAGTTCTACAACGAGTCCAGTGTTACAACAGAAAAAGGAAGGAAAGTTCTCAAGGGCAAAGTTATTTGCCCGTACAAAGACTAAAGAGGCTTTGACGCGCTCAAAGACTGATTTAGAAGGACCACACCATCACCAGTTTTTGAGAAATCACCATACTTTGCA
Source organism: Petasospora taoyuanica (assembly GCA_030567055.1). Lineage (NCBI taxonomy): Eukaryota > Fungi > Ascomycota > Saccharomycetes > Phaffomycetales > Wickerhamomycetaceae > Petasospora > Petasospora taoyuanica. The sequence goes on from JAKUBZ010000059.1 coordinate 23,183, forward strand.
TCAGAACCATATCTTATCGTCATCTTCTTCCAATTCCCAAGTTGTGGGCACTGGTGGGTCGACGCTCTATTCATTTGATCCTACTCATAACCAGGATGCTGGAAGTAGAGACCCACAGGGTGTTACACAGTTTCAAAGAGCAATGCTTCCACAAGAGGATAAAGAACACTTGGCTGATAGTGCATGGCATGCTCTTTCATCTACGTTATCGCCACTGTTTCAAGACACTCAGAGCAATGGCTTAAAGCTGAGGATCCCATTGGAAGATGCTAACACGTTTGTCACCTCGTGGATCCAACTAAGAAGCGAGAGTGGTGTGGCATCCCCAACTTTGATAAGAGAACTATCAGAGTTCTTGAAACATCAGTTGCACATCTTACAATCGCACGTCGCATCAGAAGGTGATGTACTACAGAAAATCTCACTGACATGGCATAGGTTCTTCCAAGTCGCATATCATTATCTATTGGCTGTACTACAACCTTTGGATGATGAATTAACGGATGAAGTACCACAGAGACAGAGATCACAGAAATACTGGCAGGACGTCTCAGGAATGACCGTAAAGAGACTTGTATTGTCCAGCTTCAGAGATGCCATCATTTTACCGGCAATAGAGATGAACCCAGACTTTCCACCAGTGGATGAACACGATAGAAAAATGTTAATCCAGTGTTTGGGTATGATTAAGACTATGAAGCCTGGTACGACGTCGGCGATGGCATATGCTCAGAGAGTCGTGGAGCAGTTGTCCATGGTTCTGGAACGCCAGCTGAACTGAACTGTGTGTTCTTTTATAGACCATTCATAGCACTTCAGAGGGATTTGTTTCATGGGTTTCAATAATTATTTATAGTATTTGGTAGTAATACCGCTTGATTACGTAAGAGTGTTACGCGCACTCCCTCACCCTTGGGAGGGGAAGGAAAAAAAAACGTCCCGCGGTGGACGAAATGAGTATACCCTGGCTCGTGCTAGGGGGAAAGAAAAGAGACAAACAAGGCCAATGTTTTCGCTCTGCTCGTTGATGCCGACGGCGACACGTACAGCCTGTTTCACCCAAACACGCTCGGTGTCGCTGCTCTCGCGTTTACACCCCTCCTTAAACTCCACAAAGACCCATAAGCGTGTGGGTCGTGGTCCTTCGTCTGGTTACGGTAAGACCTCTGGCCGTGGTCAGAAAGGTCAGAAGGCGCGTGGTACTGTCAAGCCATGGTTCGAAGGTGGTCAGACGCCGATTACGAAGCTGTTCCCAAAGACAGGGTTCAAGAGAGTGCAGAAGGAACAACTGTCATTGGTGAACCTGAACAGAATTGTGGATTTCTACCAAAGTGGCCGTTTGCAATTGGACGAAGGTGAGGTCCTTACATTGAGAAAGATGAAGCAAGTTGGGCTTCTCACGGGCTCGATCAAGGAGGGTGTGAAGATCCTTGCTACTGGTAAAGAGGAACTGAACTTCCCAATCAAGATCGAAGCCACTCGTGCCTCCACAGAAGCCATCCGTGCTATTGAAAAAGCCGGTGGTGAGTTCACAGCAAGATACTTTAGCAAGCTCTCTCTATCATCGCACCTACACCCGGTGAAGTACTTCTTGGAACGCGGACATGTCCCATTGCCAGCTCGTCCTACAAGATACAGAGATATCCACTACTATTCCAGAGTTGACAAGAGAGGATACTTGTCCAAGGAGAGCAACGCCCTAACACAAGCCATCGAGGAGGCGAAGACCTCAAAGCCTACGACAGGGCAGGTGAAGAAATCTGGTGCTTCTTCCCTCGAGACAAAAAACACAAATGGTGCCGCCACAGGGTTCCAACAGTCCGGTATCATGAAGCTATCGGACCTGCAGTTGTAAAAAGGGAGCCTATATATGACGAACGAAAACGTGTACATATTTAGTCACCATATGTAGGTTGTTGGTCTGTTAGTTTTCAAGATTGCATATATGCAATTGCTTAGGGAAGTTATAGGGTACGGAGATGTAACTTTGAATGAAAATGGTACTTTATTACAGTGATTTGTTCTAAGGGGTCTTATTTTGACTAAATTAGGTAGAATTAATGTAATTAGTGTAACTTATATATATATATATATGTATACGTCCACTCGAGCCATGCTACAACTATAATATTATTATTATTATAATAATAAATAGCCTCGAATTTCTCATCAGAAAAAGAGACTCCTTTCATGAATCCAAACTGATCATACAAAATGGTGATATTTGACCCAATAATTTTGATCATCGAAATTTCTTAATACATGATATAAATATATACTAGCTAAAGGAAAGAAAATAGAAGAAAGATGTATTTTTATGATATGGTTATCTCCCCCCAAATTGAAAAGATAATTAAATTAAACTCGTATGCATAACCATGGAATGTCTGGGTTTTTCCTTCCACCAAATTCAATTTACTTTGGGGCCTAATAAGTTGGAGATTTAACACGTACATATAATAATAGTAATTAGTAATTTCTAAAATCTTACCTATTGCAGCATTAGCAAAAATCTACAACTGTCACTTACAGGGACAGTGTTTATACTTGATTGCATGGGGATCTCAATTATTAATCAGCTAATGCAGATCTGTGGAATTCCATCTCAACGGAGTTCCGCGTAGACTTCGAGATCTGCCGTTGTGACGTTATATCAATGAGCCTAGAATATGATATTATGGCATTGTGTGTGTGTGTGTGTGTATAATATATAATCAAAATCTCAGTAGCCATTGGGAATGGTATCAAATATCAAATACCCATAATTACCCTCCCATAAAACGAAACCTTTCTGTGCTCTATAGCCTTATCTTTTGTTGACGTGTTTGCTGTTTGACTCAAACTGTAGCTACTACTGACATATCAAATTGTGCCTACTTCTACATCCTTGCTACTTAACTCTAAATCTAAAACAGAGTTTGTTTTTTTGCAGAGAGAGACCACATGACCATGTATAAGTAAACAAAGCACAATTCTGCTTCGGTATGTACGATTTTTGTTTTTGCTCAGACCCCATTCCTGATTTTGCGTTTAGGTGAAATGCATAGGCATTGAGGTGGGGAGCATCTTTGGATTTTTCATGGTGATGGGCGATGAGACTCATGTGGGTTGGTAAGATCAGGAAAAGCAAAAAAAATAGATAACGGCAGCTGGTGCTATGTCCCCTCCTGGAGATAGATGAATAGAGATTAGGATGCGAGGGGTAATGAGGCGTGGGTTTTATTGTCTATATAGTATACACCGCAGATATCAGCGACTAGTAAATCCCATAGTTCATGGTGCCACTATTTCATGCGCATCCCGAAGACTCATTGTGCTTCTGTGTTTACATTCCATCAGGATTGTCAGTGGAGGGTGCTGTTGTGGGGCATGGCATTCTTGGAGATCGCCAACCGGGGAATGTGACTTGAGCCTGGGAGGTGGTCACTGACATTTATGATCTGAGGCTTGGGAATTCATTGTTTGAAGGGATGCCAGAAGATAAGCACCAGAATATAACGCACTCACTCAATACCCCTTCCCCCCTCTCCCCTCAAAAATTCCGTTCCTTCCTTGAATTAGAATAGAAATCAAAACAAAACCTCAGTTCCAAAAATGCACGTTCCCATTGCCGAGACGCACCCGGGAAATCGGGAACCCCTTCGCATACATAACCCCGAAAACTTAGTAGAAAATTCCCTGCGAAACTGGGAGAGATCTGGACGCGTGCGTCCCCTGGCCGCGCAGTGCCCACATCGGGAAATGTAAACAAACACACGAAAATTCTGCTGTGAGCGGCAAATATAAACAAAGTGCCCTGACCTTGTTTTTTTTTTGCCCTAGCGCTGATACTGGGACTAGAAGACCACCATCACCTCCCTCCACAACAACAGCAGGTCACAGCGGGCGGCAAACCAGGGCGGCACACCTTGAGACAAATCCATAGGCATTGCCTCCTTCCTTGCTTTTGAAACAGTGCCATCAGCCCAGAATTCCTTAAATAGCACAGTGAGTCAGGGATCGATTTCAGAGCTCAGAGAGAACAAAGAGCCATTAGCTCACTACAGAGATTTGTGTACTAACGTTCCACAGTCCGGGGCTTCTAGTGTGTGTGTGTGTGTGTGTGTCTGTGTTTTTATTGGCATCATCCACCAGCACCCCCCTTTTCTCCATACCACATTCCACAACAGGGTCAAAAAGAACAACACAAGAGCTATAAAACTCCAAGCAGACACAAAAGAGGACAATGGGCGAGCCAACAACGACGAGACGCCGCCAGAGCTTCCAGTCCAAGCCACGCAAGGCTCACAAGGAGATTAGATTCGGGTCCTACATTCTGGGCTCGACGCTTGGTGAAGGTGAATTCGGGAAAGTCAAGCTCGGATGGCGCAAAGACGGTGTCCAGCCTTCTCAGGTGGCTATCAAGTTCATCCGTCGTGAGTCCATTCCAAGAGGGTCAGACCGTGAGTCCAAGGTGCACAGAGAGATCAACGCTTTGAAGAGACTATCACATCCAAATATCATCAAGTTGGAAGAGGTGTTACAGAATGACAAGTATATCGGCATTGTGCTAGAGTACGCTTCCGGCGGTGAGCTATTCGACTATATCCTCCAACACAGATACCTCAAGGATTCGCTGGCGTGTAGATTATTTGCACAGTTGGTCAGTGGTGTCCATTACATGCATTCGAAGGGAATTGTACACAGAGATCTCAAACTGGAAAACTTGTTGCTCGATAAGCATAAGAACATCATCATCACGGACTTTGGGTTTGTGAACAGTTTCACACCAGGGCATGAGCTTATGAAGACATCTTGCGGATCTCCATGCTATGCTGCACCAGAGTTGGTTATTTCGAGTGAACCATATGAATCTAGAAAAGTTGATATCTGGTCATGTGGTGTGATTCTGTATGCAATGCTCGCTGGTTATTTACCATTCGATGACGATCCAAAAAACCCAGATGGTGATAACATTGCAAGACTATACCAATACATCACATCGACTCCATTGACATTCCCAGAGTACATTGAGCCAATGCCAAGAGACCTTTTAAGAAGAATTTTGGTTCCTAATCCAAAGAAGAGAATCAACTTGAGCGATATCAGAGGGCATCAATGGCTTGCACCACATGCTCCATTCCTATCTGTAACTCCTTCAGAATGGGATAAGAACGATTCCACGATGCCATCTTCACAACAACAGTCTGTTCCATTGCAACATTCACAACAACCACGTCCAATGATCAACGATTACAGAAGGTATTCATTGATTGATACTTCAACGACTTCGTTGCATACACCACATCATAACACACAGTCTTCGGCGTTCTTTGCATACCCATTACCGCCACAGACTTCGTCAAGTCATGCAGTGGCAATCCCATCTTCTACTTCTTCTACTTCTATCAATGAACAGGACAAATTTAGTCCAAGAGGTCATACAAGAAGTGGATCAGTACAATCTTACTGTTCGGCTTCGATGGCACTGCAAGCAGTGGTAGATGCCGATGAGATCAGACATAATATTCCACAATCCAACTCATTCAACACTTCTGGCTCGAGTGGTAACTCCATGTCTTTGCCACAACAGGGCACTGTTCCAAGATCTACTACTCATACAGGTATCTCTACAATGATTCAGAAAGAGCAGTTGATCAATACTGCTATTGAGGAGTCTCCAGCAAAGAAACCACAGGGAAACTCATCATTCGTTGTTCCAAAGATCCCAACCAACTCTAATAATTACCATCAAGCCAATCCAAATCAGAAATTTCCAGGTGCTCCAAGAAAACCAAGACCTACGTCTTATCATCCAGGCTTGTACAGTTCTCCCGATGTTAATAACTTTGATTGGAATCATGGTGCCCCACAACAACAAATTGCCGGGTTCGGTAGATATGAGTCTACAAACTCCACGGGATCGATGTCCAACAGCAGAATCAGTCAACCACATGTGGATCTGTCAATAGCGGAAGGTGGCATTATCATCCCTAAGTCTCCATCGTTGTTACATTCTACACTCTCCACATCTCCACAGAGACAGAACGAGGAAGTTAATAATGTAAAGCAGGAGGAGATTGCTGAGAAGTCGATGGAAGAGTCTACACATGAGAAGAAGAAGAAGTCAAACAGATATTCTGCGGTGCTTGCTGCTGAGATGGTTATGGATAAGCTATTTGGGCCATCATCTGAGAAACAAGCAGAGACTTCGTTTGAAAGTACCAAGTCCAAGGCATCTCGCTCTTCGAGTATCCATTCCGGTATTGCACCATCTACTAATACCAAGAGCACATCTGTGAATACATCCCCACAAGAACGTTTGAGAGTTCCATCTTCATCTTCCAAGCAGAGCGAACCAAGTAATAAGACTAAGAGATTCAGTTTCCTTGGGTTCTATACCACCACATCTGAGACCAAGTCTTCCACATCGTTGGAATCACAAAAGATCAAGAATGCGCAACAGAAAAAGCGTGTTTTGGAACCATCGAATGTGGATAACATCCAAATGAGAAGACAATCTTATGTTCCTAAGAAGAAGGAGAGTGTTATTGCATACACCAGTTTCGATCAGAAGAAAGAACCATCGACTGCAAAGAAAGTGATGGACTTCTTCAAGAGAAGAAGCATGCGTATTGGTTGATCTGTTTTTTTTTTTGTTTCTTTGTTATTTGCCTTTGCCTTTGCCTTTGCTTTTGTATCTATTAGCTGTTATTGTTATGATTTTGATGGTGTTTTTATTTATCGTTTGTTGTTTATGTCATTGCATTACCATATGCCATTCAGTTCTGGGCTTTTGCCTACGTCGCTTATTTGTTTGTACCAGAATTTTTTTATGCACGCTGTGTTTGATATAGGTTATAGATCGATCACTGATATAATAGTGTAATAAATAGAATAGAATAAATAAATAAATAGGCCATGAATAAAATGCCAATTATAAGACGAGGCCACTGTAGAGAAGACACTACTGGTCCTTCCACCAGCTCATCTTCTCGAGCTTCCAGATACCATTGGTCTTAAACACCTCTGGTGCCTTTGCTTGGTCCGACTGTACTCTAAATTTACCAGTTAATCTCAAATCACGCTCCATCATTTGTCTGTCAAATTGATCCAAGTCATAGCGGGGCCTTTTCTTATCATTGGTGAAATGGAATTTGGACATTGCCACGTAGGTTCCACCGGCAGTAAGGAACGTCAACATGATGCCCCAAGGCATCAGACCTTCAAATGGAATCATCTTGTGGGGTTTAAGTTAATGGATTTGATGGGTGCTTTTTACCAATGAAAGACGGTGTGTGTTAATGAAAGTGGAATGAGATTTTAAGGGAGGCTTTTGTGGGGCGGAGGGGAGGGGGGAGGAGCTCGGTGGAGATCCGGGCGTAGTGGCCCTCGGAACTCGCAACTAGTATTTAGTATTGGCCATATAATAACTTGGGCTATAGAGTGGAATAAAATGGGTACTATATGACATCAAATTACACTGCAAGACACACACGTAGACACTCAGCTACACGGCTTTCTGATAAAGTGCTCCTGCGAGCATGTGGGCATTAATGATACAATTGCACACTCCAATCCATACCGAACCAACTCAAAACACAACAGTATATATATATATATATATACACTCCCTAAAGAATAACCATTATATATATATTTTTTTATATCTCAAGAACCGGTAAAACAACATAAATTTTCATGCACAGACTTTCTCCAACCTGACTTAGATGTTGGATGGGTACAAGAAGATTCTAACGGAGGCACCGAAGGTCTTAGCTGGCAAGTTGGACTTGAAGTTGGCTCTGACGGTACCGGTGTTACCGTGGGTTCTGGTGATCTTACCCCAGATGACTCTGATCTTGGAGCCTCTGATCTCCTTGGAGGCTCTGTAGACGTAAGCAACACGCTTACCCAAGTAGAACTTGGCGTCCTCAGCGGTGGAGACACCCTCAATCTTCACAAGGGAGACGTTTGGGTTGGTGACAGACTTGGATCTCTGGTAGGAAACGTGCTTACCTTTCACGTACACTGCGGATGTTAGTACTCTGTTTTTGGAATGTGGTATGTTTCGAAAGCTGGTGTTGTTGTTGGTATGTGTGGTGGTGGTGGTGGTCATATATATGGTATGGAATGACATATGGCTTAGTCTGAGTATAAACCATAGGTGGCACAAAAAATGCATGGTATCAATATCATATGGTCATCATAGTCGTCTCCTGTATCATATCCGACTCTCCTCTCTCTCTCTCTCTCTCTTTCTTTTTCTCTTTCTCTTTCTCTCTCTAAATGTTTGTATCTTCATCTTCATATGCCATGCCATTTTCCTCCAATAGGTAGTCCACATTCATAGTCCACAGTCCACGTTCAACATCCCACCTCCAACACCTAACTTTCCTTCCCGACGCAACATACATCTGTGGGATTCGGCCATTGTGACTAGTCTTTCTTGATCGGATTAGATGGGAGGTGTATATCAAGCTAGTGCTCCTAAAGAGTTGACGAAATTTGTGTTTGGTGAAAAACTCTGAGTGGGCAAAGCGCGAACCGTCTGTGTGTGCCCCCCTCCAGACGGGCAAGGAGGACCCACCCACACACTATAGAAAGGAATTTACATACTAAAGGTAAGGCCCATTTTCGCGAACTTCCCTCTATGAGTGTGCGTATTGTATGTGTGTGCGTTGGTTGGGTTTTGGTTTTTTTGGAGTAGCTTTGCACCCGAACACCACTACCGCGAATATTCAGATGTCCCTACACACCTAGCTCACATCACCTGACTAGTTACAAGCCCTGGATATTTCAAGCCCTAGACAAAGTAATTTCTTTTTTTCACAGGGGCCCTTCGCGATTTTTTTTTTTTTTTTTCCACAGTGCATTGCCTGTAGGGGCCTGGGCTATAAAAGCAGAGCGAATTCCCTATTCTTTTCTCGTTTGGATATGGTTCTTTTTCTTTGTCGACGTACTTCAGTAAGTTACCTTATACTAAGTTTTTCTCCTTTCAAAGGGAAGAAGACATACAAAGCCATGGATTCAGACAACTAACGCCTTCCAAAGTAGGATCATTTCTATAGAGAACGTCCCTCTTTGACTCTTCTAAAGAGCCACTGAATCCAACTTGGTTGATGAGTTGCAGCCTTTGTGCCCTAGAGTGAGATGTTTATTTAGCTTGTCCACAACCCTTTGCGGTTTGGTCATCTACGATAACGGTTTGCCTTTGCTTGAGGGGCTAATTCACCTTTTGTGTGATTGGCTTTTTTTAAAAGGAGCGATGATCTCGACCCTCTGTTTGTACTCTTTCGGGAGGGATTCGGATGGGTGGGCGCAAATGGCAATCTGACAAGTTCAATTCAACCTTTTCCTTTTTTTAACCGATGGGCTTGGAGTTCCAGCCCTTTGCTTAAAAAAATCAGAACCATTGATGATCTAACTAGAAGGAAGAACCATTAAAAAACTCTCAGTAAAGTATATATAGTATACATTATAGACCCTAGACTCTAGACTAGGTTAGTCCATCTAGACCCACAAAGCAGGACTTTTAGACCTTGACCTCGGTCTCTGCATCCCACTTGGATCTCACAAATCTCCAGTGTAGACAAGGAATGTCCTTCTTATCCTCCTTCTCCCCCACCTGAGTGCCACTAGGCACGCTCCTTCTCGAAAGATTAGCCAGCGTTGCCAAACCGATAAATGCATCCGGCACTTGTTGCTTCGAGTTCAAGTCCAATTGTTCAAACCAGCGGATTTCCCATTGCACTTGTGATTCTCTCTCCTTCTTTCTCATCTCACGCTGGTCAACTTCGATAGCAGACTTCTCCTTGTGGATCAGGTCGTAGTTACCAGCCTTGATGGCGTCAGCCACGGGTTTCCAAGCCCTACGGGACTCCAACTCGTGTTGATCCTCAATTGGCTTAACAACCAAATGTTCCGGGTTCTTGGCCATTGCATCATAGAACAAAGTGCCTTCGTGCTTCGAGGTCGAGGATCCAGGGTAGATATGAGACTTACCAGACCACTGCCCTGCAACGGTGTACAGTGCATCGTCCTTCTTAGTGTTGGAGGAACCAAAGTCCTTGTAGATTCTGGCCTTGAAAGAGTTCTTCTTACCAGAGAAGTAGCCTCTACCTGAATAGTTGATCACAGAGATGTAGCCTGATGAGGACTGGATGATGGACTGGCCCTCGAGCTCAACAAACGGCGAGGCAACGAGCAGCCCTTCAATGTGGAGAGGAGGTAGCGTGATGACATACGTCTCGCCCAAGTCCTTGAACTCGAGGATCGCATGCCCGTACTGCTTCACGTTGATCGAAGTCGTAGAGATGGAAGCCTTGATTCCGTTGTAGCCTTGCAATTGCACCTTGTTTTTGTCATTATAGATGGCATAGGCAGTTACCGGTGGGTGGTGTGACACTTGCTCCGAGAGCAACACAGTCTCGCCAATGTTCTGTTCTTTTGAGTGGTCTTCCCACTTTCCTAGAAACAACTCACCGAGGAACGGATTCAATGGTTTCTTTTCAGAGCCCATGGATTCATTTCTTGAGCAATACTGCGAACGCAGCGTGGAGATAAACCATTTCGTAACGGCAATGATACGCTCTTGGGCAACCTCGTCAGCATCAGCACCCTTGGAGGAATTGGCATCACCAATGAGGTTAGGAGCGACCAACAGGTCGTGGTGCTCACCCCAGAACTGCGAGTACTCCACAAGTGACACAGGGGAAAGGATAAAAGGAGGAGCAGTAAGCGACGAAAGATCACCGTTATACGACGCAATGGACTTCAAGAACGAGGTCCACGAGGACGAGTTCGAGGCATTTGCTGAAGAGTCGGACATGTCGGCGGACTCCTTGGAGTGTTTCTTGAGGAACTTCACTTTGACACTGGTAAGCGATGGGGATTATATGTAGCACAGCTTCTGGGTTGAGGAAGCGGGAATTTCGGGGGGTGGTGTTCAGAGGGGATGTCGTAGGAGGCAACGCAACGGACACTGGGGATCTCACAATACACTTCAGCGTAAACAACGTCACGCAAACAGAGGGGGATAGAACTCAATCGCTAGCAAGTAGAAACTGCTCTGCTGAAGGACTTCAGGGATTAAAGCGGCGCCCTTTTTTTTTGGGGTTTTTTTTGCATATCCGCTCTTAGTTGCCGTTGTCCGCCTTCCAAAATCTCCATGTGGTGGTGGTTGGTGGTGATGGAGAATTCGCGAAAAAGCCCTGCCTCCTTTTTTTTTTGCTTCTTCTTATTATGGTAGTGGAGATTATGTAAGCACAATAGGGCTAAAGCTGTGTGTGTGTATGTATATATATATATTTATATACTATGCTATTTTATTAGATACGTGTGTAAAGAGTATAGACATAGTGGAAATCACCTTCGGTGACTTTTTGGTCGATGTTGTAACCCAATTTCCCCACTAACGCGTCGTGCGACTGCTTAGCAAAGTTCTGTTTTATGTATGCAGCATCAAGGAAGGTGTCCATTGCGAGTTCTTCTTTGCCGTGTTGGATCTCTGTGATGTATAGTTGGTCTACCAGGGAATTTTTGAGACAGTGGTTATATATCTCTGCACCTCCAATAATGAACACGTTGTCGAGGGCCTTGTTTTGTGTCAATTCTTTCAGTGCCTCTTCAATAGATGAGTAGAACCATGCGCCGTCTTTCTCTTCAATGGTCTTGACTTTTCTCGATATCACTGCATTGAGTCGTCCAGGAAGTGGTCTGAACTTGGAAGGAATGGATTCCCATGTCTTTCTGCCCATCAACACGGCGTTATTCCCCTGTGTTGTTAGATTCTTGAAATATTTCATCTCTTGACGAAGTTTCCAAGGAAGCGTTCCCTTATAGCCGATGCCCATAGTGGGCAACAACGCTGCGACAACGATGCTGACTTTGGTCATTGGTATATGTTCGATATATATATATATATCCTGAGATGTTGTGGTAGTGCGTTATACTTGAAATGTAAAAAATGATATATATCAAAACAGAGAAATTACACGTCCCATATATATATATAGACGCGTCGCGACGTGACAAACCAGAATTTTATATATATATATATATACATATATATATATCGATATCGTCATATCAATAAGGTACCATCATATGAAAACAAAGCAAGATACAATGCAAATGACCACTCAAACGTTCTCTCAGATAATAGACCCAGGTTTTGGAGATCCAGTGGAATTAATAGCAACCATACCATCCACCAAACCAGTCAAAGGCCAAAGAAATAAGAATGCTATTCTATTAGTAATAGGTGCTAAAGAATCGGGTGTTCCAATGGGATGCTATATCTATTCAGTGTATGATGTATGTTGTTATATATATATATATATATATCTGCCCTTGTCTATCCAACTACTAACATTTTATAAGAACAAGAGAAACGAAACGATTCAAACAATACTCAACAACAGCGAAGAGACTCTATTAGATATGACAAAAAAATTGGGAATGGTGATTACAAAGAAGTATCATACTCCATCGTATGTATGTGTTAATGGTGGTGTGGATATGACAACGTATTTAGGAGTTATTAAAGGGATAGTGGAGTGTATTGAGAAGAAGTATGAGATGTGCCTATAGGCACTGTTTGGTGAGTTGTGCATACCGATACATATCAATATATATATATATATCTATAGAATACATTAGATATATCTCATTGTGTACTATATATATATATATATTTAGAGTAGCATATATATATATCATTCCATGGTTACGAGCCCTTACCGCGCTCAATCTATGGTTTTTTATTTTTATTTTTATTTTTTTATTTTTATTTTTCAAATCAGAAAGTTTTTCATGCGATGAGCTTCTCTATACCATTATACTTGAGCTTAAGCACCACTATCACATTAATACATACCACAATATGGAAGTGAACCGCCCCGCGCAGAAGAAACAACCCTCCAGAAAGGGCAAAAAAGCCTGGAGAAAAAACATTGATATTGACGATATCGAACTTAGTATTGAAGAACAACGTGAACAAATCCGTATCTTTGGTGAAGAAGCACAAGGTATTGATTCTAATGAATTGTTCCAAGTTGATGTTGCCGGTGATGAGGAGCTGAAACGTAAGAAACAAATCAAGCCTTATAAAGTAACAAAGTCCTCAGAGATCCTACAGCAGAGATCCAAGGCCCCGGGATTACAACACTACCATACCAAATCAAGTGATAAGATCGATGGTGTAAAGAGAAAAGAAGTACACAGACTGATGAAGCTTGCTGGCAGAGTACAAGGCGAATCCTCTAAGGCCACAATAGTTGCTAAGGATGGTATTGTGAATACCAAGGCCTATGACGTATGGGGTGATGAGAAGCAGGAACAAAAACCAGAGATCCTTAAGAAGTTTAGTTCTATGTCTGTTACCAAGCCTAAACACGGGCCAAAGACACTGGGACACAAGCCACTGTCTGTGAGAGAAGTTGAGACGCTTCCAGCTGCTGGTAAGTCCTATAACCCATCCTTAGAGTCCTGGAGGGCTCTGATCGCAAAGGAATACCTAACCGAGCAGGAGAAGGAGGACAAGAGAGTAGAGTTGGAGCAGCATAGGGAGAAGATCCAGCGTCTGATTGAGACTCTGGACGATAAGGAGGAAGTGGATGAGAGCGGTGTGGATGATGATGAGGAGGAGGATGAAGATGAAGATGAAGATGAAGATACTACTGCCAAGTCCCTGTCATTAAACAAGCCAGTGGAACTGAAGAAGAAGACAAAGTATCAGAGAAACAAGCAACGCAGACACAAGGAGCGTACGGAGCTCGAGCAGCAGCTGAAGACCTTGAAGAAGCAGATCCACGAGTTGCAGAAGCTTCCGGTATATGAGCAAGAGGTTGCGGCCAAGCTTAATGGTGCAAAACCAGAGAACAGGCACCACGAGAAGGATCTCGTTCAGAAGAGAAACAAGCTGGGAACAAAGTATGTTGTCACTGATGGTCCGCTGGAAGTGAAACTAGCTGATGAATTGACAGACTCTCTGAGAAAGCTTAAGGCCGAAGGTAACCTGTTGTACGATAACATGAAGGGACTTCAGGCCAAGGGAAAGATCGAGACTCGTGTGCCTGTGAAGCAGGGCAGAAAGTACAAGCCGAAGATTACGGAGAAGTGGACCTACAAGGACTTTAAGTAAGCGCTCCTTACCGGTATTTTATATATCTCATAATTGCAATATCAATTTTTTGGTTCTCTTTTAAGTCCGTCCCAAAAGGGGTAAGTGAATAGAAGCCCGCTCGGGCTTTGAGCGTCGTGCATCACGAGTCCGAGTCCCGAATCCCGAGTCCGAGCCCAGGGTATGGTGCGGTGCGGTGCGGAGGAAGGCCCGGCCAGATATGGACGCTTGTCCGATGAATCTAAATACCTATAAGATATCTGCCTTCACCTTGATACTAATGTGGAAATATGAGGGGAAAGTAAGGATGGTGGAGAAGCTCAGCATAGAGGAGACCACAGAATTGGTGCCTGTTCACTCTGTGGAGGCCGATAAGGAGGAGTTCCCTGAAGGTGGGAAGGGATGGCTTGTAGTGGCCGGCTGTGTATGTGTGAGTTTTAGTACATTTGGTATGGTTAACGCATACGGAGTGTTCCAGACCCATTACGAGACTGTACTGTTCACTGACACCGCCTCTTCCAAACTATCGATCATCGGGGCGTGTCAGGCTGCTATTATCTATGCTCTTACTCCATTAAGCATGCCACTGGTGTACGCTTTTGGTATTCGAAATGTCATTTCTCTCGGTGGTATCCTCATTGTGTGTTCCATGTTTGGCCTCTCCACGACAACAGAGGGCCAGCTGTGGAAGTGTTATTTCTTCCAGGCGATTATGTACTCCTTTGGTGCTTCTTTGCTGTACCCACCAATCATGTTCTCTCCTATTGAGTGGTTCAAGCGTAGGAGAGCCGGAGTCATGGGGATGTGCGCCTTTGGAGTGTGCATTGGTGGCATGGTGTGGCCCATCATCTTCAAATCAATGATTGAGAAGTATGGGTTTGGGTGGACAGTGAGGACCATTGGGTTTGTGTACATTCCATTGGTCACTGGTGCTGCGACATTAGTACCTCAACATTTGGAAGATCGTTATGTCTTTAAGGCAGAGACCGTCTCTAACTCGAGATTTAACAAAGAGAAAGTGCGTCAGCTTCCACAGACTTATAAATCAATGCTCACTGATTGGTACCACCAGGCATACTCTATCAAGTACGATCTCATGCTCATATCGAATCTCATCGGCATCTTTGGATCGTTCCCTGCCATCTTTTATTTGGACTACTTTGCCACGCTTATAAGTCCCAATTCGGATATCACAAAGTATCTCTTGGTGATATTCAATGCCATGGGAGGCCCAGGACGTGTTCTTCCAGGCTTGATTGGTGACAAAATCGGACGTTGTAATACTTTGTTTATATCACTGACTTTGGCAGCAGTTTTCACATTCGGGATATGGATCCCATGTATCAAATACGAAGCTATCGGGCTGTTTGCACTGTTTGTGGCACTTTATGGGTTCTTCATTGCACCCTCGTTCTCTCTATACCCTGCATGCTTTGCTCAGGTGTTTGGTACCAACAACTCAGAGACTCGCTTAGGGTTCTTTTTGTTTACCTCGGCACCTGCACCTATTTTGGGCTGTCTAATCGCTGGCTCTTTCATCCCAACCAGCAGCTCGTCACATCAGGAGATATTGGATGCATTCTATAAGTTGACTGTGTATTCTGGAGCGATGGTTCTTGCCTGTGCTGGGATTTTGTTGGGAGTGAGGTTGTGGATAAGGAGACAGGTGTTTGTGTTCATCTGATAAACCTACTGGAGCGAGTTTGTATCCATCATCAGTTACATTAATTTAATTTAATATCTAATTTAATATTCAATTCATCTACTATCTAATCCATAGCTCTTCTGTCATTTAGTCTATAAATCTATAGACCTTAGTCTAGATGGCCTAGTCTGTTCGCAGTGAGACCAATATATATGCAGGTCCACGCGGCCACCGCCCGCCATGTCAAACTCTACTAAGGAAACGTAAATACGCCAGCACGACACTCTGACATCTTTCCATAACCCTTTTTTTCAAGGCATATTTACTACATCGAAGCACTCCAAAATGACACCGAAGCACCTCATCATCGTCCCAGGACACGGTATTTGGAAGCTCACAAACGAAGGCTCAAATCCAGGGGATTGGTGGTTGGAGAACTTCCAATACGAAGGACACGATCATCTCTACTTCATACAACACATTAGAGATGGGATTAGTGCTATTACAGAAGACTCTGTACTGATATTCTCTGGCGGGCAGACGAAGAAACTAGCAGGTCCAATGTCAGAGGCACAGAGTTATTACCTATTGGCTGATAAGCTGGGGCTCATTACTCCCGAGAACAGAGATAAGCTATACACTGAGGAATATGCCAGGGATTCTATGGAAAACGTGCTCTTTTCCATCTCGAGGTTTTACGAAATCACATGTACGTACCCACAGAGTATTACCATCACTGGATTTGAGTTCAAGAGACACAGATTTATGGCACTGCATCTTCGGGCTATAAAGTATCCAATGGATAAAGTGGAGTACATTGGATGTGACCCAACGCCGGATTATACCAAGGAATCACTAGAATGGGTGAAATACTACAAGGATTTAGCAATGGCAGAGCATAAGCATGCAGTTGAGAAGTTCGAACAGGATCCATTCGGGAATGGCTCCTTATTGGGGAACAAGAAGGCTCAGAGAAACCCATACAACAGAACTCATGCATACTCCATCACCAATCCTTTACTTCAACAATACTTTACCGCTACAAAAGATCTTCATAATATCACAGCTCCGTGGTAATTCATAGACTTCATTAATAAATATGCAGCTAAGCGTTCGTAGGACCAAAATTGGACAATGGTGATTTCTTGAGCTTCGAAAAACGGCTCTTCTTGTTCTTCTTCCCGCTAGAGAGAACGTTTGGCCCCCCAGTAGGGAGAGATATGCTTGACACGCTCTCTTCTGTAAAGTCTTCGCTGGACTGTTCGTTGTCCTTGTCTTCCAATAAGCTTGCATCCTCTTCAACCTCCAATGGTTCATCTTCAACCTCATGCCCATCCAATAGCAACTCCAAGTTCTTCTTACGCTTTTCCAATGAGTCCACATGCTTCAATTTGTCTTCAATCTCCTTGATCTCCTTGTCGATAGTAGTGATAGCAGCATCAGAGCCCAATGTCTCAAATGACCAGTTACCATTCTCGTGGATCTCCAAGAGATAGTCGTGATACTTGATCAACAATGGTCTGTGAGATAGCGTAATGAATGCAAAATTCTTCTGCTTTAGCAAGTCAAACAAGTAGGCCTCAATGTCAGATGAAATAGCATTTGTAGCTTCGTCCAATACAACAAACTTGGGGTTTTTAAACAAGATACGTGCAAATTGCACCCTCTGTTTCTCACCACCACTCAACACATCCTTCCATTCGTGTACCGAGTCCAAGTAGTCCAAGCCAATGGAGCGGTCAAGCAAGTATTCCAATTTGACCTCTTTCAAAATCTTTACCAAGTCCCAGTCCGTGATTCCTCTGTTCATCATCTCAGCGTACGACATTGGATAGATAATTTGGTCTCTGAGTGTTCCATTGCTGAAGTAAGGTCTCTGCGGTAGATAGATGATATCATCTTCACTTGGCCTCGACAATAGACCGTCATACAATGGCCATAAGCCAGCCATTACTCTTTCAATAGAAGTCTTACCACACCCGTTCATACCCAAGATCAACACACTTTCGTGGTTCCTCAACTGGAAATTTAGTTCATTGATCAGCTTAACACCATCACGACCATTTGATGATGGGATGATAACGTTGATCTTCTCAAATCTGAGTCCACTGTAGTGATACTGGACAGTACCTCTGATGGTGTTGTAATCCGAAGAGTCACCATACTTAAACTCCATGGCATGAACTTGGTGCAATACAGTCAACAAAGTGAACACTCTATCGGTGTAACCCGTCAACTTCGAGACGTCCTTGATAGAATACATCAACCTGCTCCCGGCATCAGCCATCGAAAGCATCAATCTCTTGTTGACGATAAACTGGCGCATATTTCTCTCCTCTGTAGCTGTTTTCACATTATCTTGCAACGAAGTGATGAAAATAGGAATGGACACATAGAGATAACCCAAAGCAGACCATGTGTATTTCAACAAGTAGTCTTCCAAAAAGTTGTAGTGGACCTTGATTCTGTTGATCTTGAAGATATGGTCCATCATCTTGTTATAAATACCATTGATCTTGATCTTCTCCAAGTCGGTACCGTTGTAGAAGGCAATCTCTTCGCCATTGTTGATCAAGTTCAAATGGTCATTGTAGTACTCGCCTTCCAATGCAGACTTGTCCTTACTCAACACACCAAATGGCGGAGTGAATCGTTTCAACACCCATGCAGTAGCAAAATAGTTCACAAAGACACCAGAGATACCTGCCGTGCCCAAGTTGTCACGGAGATACACAGCAAAGAATACCAAGTCCATCATAGGCTTTCCGATGCTGGAGAACAGCGATGAGAGTGCACTCGTGAATCTGCTGACATCTGTTGTGATAAAGTTGTCAATGTCCTTCACAGCCTGGTTGTTGAACATGATCTTGTAATAAACCATTCTCTCGTCCAAGTACATGTCGTGGATGTATCTCATCAGGTTCGTTCTGAAGTTGCTGGCCAGCTTCTTCATCAAGTATTTGATCGCACTGTTGGTATACGACGATGGCACAGCCATCAAGAACCAGTACACCAAGTCACGCATAAACTTCTTGAATTTACCCCCGATGATGTCCTTCACAATCTGGCCGTCCAACTTAGCCACAAGCAGGCTGAGCCAAGTTCGGAGGATCAAGAAGAAGAACTGCGCCACCAAAAGCAAAGTGTTGCGGTCGCTGAACTTGGGCACCAAGATCTTCCAGATGATGATCAACTGGTTTAGGAACTTGGAACTGAATACCTTCTCAGAGTCGCGCTCGTTCTTGATGTTCTTCACAAAGTTCTTGAACTTGTACTTGTCCCTGTCATAGGTCTCCGGGTCTGTTGGCTGGATCACCACTTTCTTGTGACGGTTTTTGTATGGAATGAAGAGCTGTCTAGCGCCGTTCTTCAGGATCGTAGATGACGACCGTCTGTACAACGGACGCGAGTCTCTCTTATCTCGCCAGTCTGATACCAGTTTGTTGATGAAATAGCCCACACCGACTGCTCCTGTCGAAAACAGAGTAGCGAGAAAGATAATCACTGGCCTCGTAGGGTGCTGGCGGTTCTCTTTGTAAAGCTGGAGTAAGTTGGTCAGCACGAGCCTGAGCTCCCTGCTACGCTCCTGTGGGTCCCGCAGCTTGGAAATGAGCATCTCTCCCTTTTAGGATCCTTTTTGTTTACTTTGTTTTGATTAGCCGCCTAAGCAAATTCACGTTCCTCCCAAATAACAGCAAAACAGAAAGGCGAATCCCATTCGCTATTTATACAAGCCCAGAGTGGCCCATCAGATGAGTTGAATGAGCGATGTGTGGGAGCCTCGGTTATCTGAGTATGTGGGGTAAAAAGCAAAAAAAAAAAAAAAAAAAACACACAATTGTGACAGAAAAGGCCGGGGCTCGCAACGGCGCCAGATCAGGCAGTGTGTTTACACTTCTTTTGAAAGGGTTAGTGGTCTATAAATTGTACAGGACTCGCTATTTATTTTCACTCTTCGCTCTGTCTACTCACTTTAGTGGAACTTAAACCAAGGAACATTCTAGACTTCGACACAAGTGAACAGGGCGGTACATCCCACTCTCACTACTATACACCAAGACTCACAGTCAGAGCTCATCCCATTTTACACTCCATAATCAAAAAAAAAACACGCACCGATTAGCCGCCGAGATCCCCATCCCTTATGTGGTCAAAGACAGAGGCTGTCATTGCATACAAGGAGCCAGGTACGAGAAGGCTTCGCGTGGGGCGCTACAACCCGTACTTCATGCCGCATGAGATCCGCAAGGCTGTTGCCGCCAAGGTCATCAAGCACAAAGTTGTATTCTTCTTCGTTCCAGAGCGGATCATGGAAAAAGTATACTTAGCACAGGCTGATCTCTTAAGCAAATATCAGGAGTCCTCAGAATCCGTGGACTTGTCACGCCCGGAGAACTACATCACCCTCTTTTGGGAGAAGATCACTGATATCAAGTCTGTTTCGCGTGAGGAGTACGCTACTCTAGTGCACGAGCTCAGTCAGGAGCAGACTAGTGTGCTTAACCATCTCGATGAAGACCGTCAGATGAGATCAATATTGGGCAGCGATCCCTCTATAGCATTGGCTACTCAATTCAAGAACATCGGGAGTTACACCCCAGACCCAGATCAGTTACCCCTTTTCACCAATGTAGGTGAGTGGCAAGGGATTGATCACGAGCGGTTGTACACACTTCTACGTCATTTGAAGCAAGGTGGGCAGCCTCCCACCTGGAGAGCATTGTTCGATGTCGATGATGAAGTACCAGAGAGGTACCCAGCAATCACTGGTCACTATCCCCATCTTTAACCACTCTCAACAGCTAATGACATAACGGATTATCTACATCACAATATAACGTCTAACTGATAATGCACTTTTTTAAATACTCACTCGACAACAAATCTATTATCTCTGCGCTGGTTGATCTGGTCGAGGAATGGCAATCCACTAGCCATTGGTGGCTTTGGAGCACCAGGAGCAGGCATCGATGGAATCGGTGGTGGTGGTGGTGGGATGCCAGCTGGTGGAGGTGGAACAGAGACATCAGGCAATGGTGGTGCTTCCATCTGAGGAACAGGCGGTGCAAATGATTCAGGCATTGGTGGTGGTGGTGGAGGTGGTGCCTGTAGCTCAGCTGGTGGAGCCGGAGAAGGAGCCGTTGGAGTGATGAAAACTTCAGAGTCGGATCTCGAGGCGTCCTCGTATGGGGAAGGAGATGGTGCTTCCAGCTCTGGCAAAGGTGGCGCCAATCCCTGTGGAATCGGTGGCACCGGAGTCTCCTTAGTATGCGTATACTCTGGTTCTGACACAAGCTCTGGCTCTGCTGCTACCTCTGGCTCTGTAACTGGAGCTGGAATCTCAACTGGTATAGAAGGCACTGGGGGAGCTATAGGGGCCGCTGGAAGAGGTAAATCCACAGGCGGTGTCGCAATCGAAGGCAACGGAGCAGCAATTGGAACTGGCTTTGGTTTCTCCTCCTTTGGCGTTGACAACTGCGGGGAGGAAGATCTAGGAGGGCCCATGCCGGAGAATAATAACCCAGCCAAATGGGCAGCACCCTGACGATTTGGCACATCTTCATCACTGTCTTTCTTGTCATCGTCGTCATCACTCCATCCGTCATCGTCATCCTCTGCGCCACGCTGAGCCTTTCTCTGAGCCTGGATCTTACTCAAGTCGAACGATGGGGTATTGGAAACAGGTTCAGATTTGAAGTACTGCTGTGGCTTGCCAAATGGATTGTTAGAAGACACAGTCGACGCAGCAGAGGTGTTAGCAGCAGAAGTTGACTTGGCAAACGGATTTGTATCGTGGTGCTGAACTGGTGGTGTTGGGGTCTCCTTAGCTGGTGCAGCTTGTAGAGCTGGTGCAAAAGTCTTGACCTCTTTTGGAGCAGCTGGCTCCTCGTTGTTCTCATCCTCAGCCTCTTCGAGTTCCTTGCGAAGTTTGGCCAATCTTGCCTCCTTTTCAACCTTCTTCTTCAGCTTCAGAGCCTCCAGCTGCTCGCGCAACTTCTTCTCCTCCTCATCCTCCTCTTCATCATCGGTTGTGAGGTGCGTTGGCTTTCTTGCAGATGGTGGTGGTGGTGGTGGTGGAGGAGGAGTAGACTTGTGCTGTGGAACAGAAGAAGCAGCTGGCTCTGTAGCTGGCTCTGCAGACGGAGTCGGAGCTTGCACTAATGGTTGTGACACCTGAGCCTGTACTGGCTGTGGAGATGGAGTGCCCGTAGTTGGTGGTGATGGCTCCCCTCTCTTTCTGTTAATCCCAAATTTGGCCAACTTTTCATTCATTCTCTTCTTAGCTTGTTCCTTGATGTAAGCAGCTCTGTCTTCTGGAGTCTTGAAGCTTGCGTACGAGTCTGGAGTAGAAGGCTTCGGACCCACTGGTGGAGGAGTAGCCTTAGCAGGAGCTGGCACTGGAGATGGTGTGTAGGAAGATGGTGCACTTTGAGGAGTCTGAGCCACAGGAGTAGAAGACTGCTGTCTCATCTCCTTAATCAGCTGGCCCACTTCTGGCTGCACATCCACACCAAGCTCAAACTTTCTGTAACTGGTACTATCAACACCCTGGGTCAACGAAGACTGAGCTCCTTGAGACAACTCATTGATACTCTTCTCAATATCCCAGATGATATCCTGGTTCTGCTTACTCTCCAGTCTGATCTTGGAGACCTCTTCGTTCAGTCTTTGTTGTTGAGATTCGAAATCAGCCATTGGGTCTTCCACTGGTTTACCCGTCAATGCAGCCATTCTCTGAGCTAGTAATGCTTTACTCTTTGCCTTTCTCTTGTCTGCCTCGGTAGCCTGGCCATTAGCACCGGTACCAATAATGGACGATGGGTTCTGTACTTGGAATAACTCAATCTTACTACTTGTGATCTCATTATCGATTCTGGAGATCTCACGAATCAAGTCTGGAACTCTAGCAGTGAGTGTGTTAAGTCTATTCTTCAATTGGAATTTGTCAACAGAGCCCGTGGAAGCAGTTGGCAAGGATCTGATCTGGGATTTCAAATTCTCGATAGCATTGAGTGTGTTACCATCAGCAGCCTGTGCAGAAGAGGCACTCTCCTGTTCCAAGCCTTCCAACATGGACTTCTTCACCTCGATCTGAGTCTTGAGCAATTCCAAATCCTTGGATTCAGATCTTGTGTTCTTTTTCACATTGTCATCATTATTCTTGAAAGAGGCAGTACCAAATGGCTTCTTTGCAAAAGCCGGTGTAGAGAGCTTCATCTTCTCCTTAGCTTCGTTCAAGATAGATTCACTGGATGGCAGTAGAGAGTCTGGCAATCTGCCGGGTAATTCGTGGCCATTGAGCTTCTTATAGATCAACCACATGCCAAGGGCAAACGACTCCTTGTTTAAGAACGGTCTATCATTGACATTGACCAAGTTCCAAACCTTCTCCAACTCTTGGCGGTTCAACCCAGACTTTCTGAAGATCTCAGCACAGATCTTGCCTTCCAATTGGCCAGTTCTCTTTGTGTCATACGTGTCAAAGATACGAGCAAACTTATTCTTCTCATCTGGCTTAATGAAGTCCTGGTTCTGATACGTCGCGTACTGCTGCAAGTTCTGGAATCCAGTTTTCTGCGGTTGCAACAGACTTGTCTGGAAGAAAGCGTTGTTACCGACACCTGTCTTTTGAGCTTGTAACATGGCCGTCGGAGGCTGAGACTGGAATCCAGTAGCCTGTGGCTGCAGTGATTGATACCCAGTCATCTGAGGCTGTAATGGCTGGTACCCCGTCATCTGAGGCTGTAACGGTTGATAACCGGTCATCTGTGGTGGTAATGGCTGATTGCCACCGAATGAGATCTGTGGCATACCAGTTGGCTGTCCAACCAATGGCTGAACAGACTGTTGGAATTGTAACCCACCAAGCTGGTTCAAAGTGTTTAACTGCGACAAGCTGTCGAATGGCGTCTTGGACTTCGACTCATGCTCATCTGGGATGGAGAAGTTAATGGCATCAACAAAGCCTTCAACCTCTTTTTTCACATTCATCTCGAGCTGATAAGGAATCTGTTGGCCTCTGAGTGCCACATTTACCAAGTGCAACGCAAGGCAAAACTCAGGGAACAACAACTTACCAGACTTGTTCAAATCGGACAACTCCCAGATCCTGACCAATTGCGTGGGCGCGAGGCCAGACTTCAACAAGATGTCCCTAGCGGCAGTGTCATTGATAGCATTCGAACCCTGTGGCACAGCACTCCTGAACAACTGCTCAAACTTCTGCTGGTCCTGCGCAGTGATGAACGACAATCTCATGTTTGGGATCTTCAAGTCGTCATTCTTGTCCACCTTCTGCGCAGCGGAGTAGAAGCCCGTGGCCTGTGGCTGCAATGGCTGCTGTTGTTGTTGGTAGCCAGTTTGCTGAGGCTGCAATTGGCCATAGCCGCCATTGAACCCGGTCTGCTGGGGTTGAATGAAGCCCGTCTGCTGAGGGTACAAAGGTTGGGCCTGTGGCTGGCCGAAAGAGGTCTGCGGCGGCATCCCCATTGGCTGCTGTTGCTGCTGCGGCTGTTGGAACTGCTGACCATACTGGCCATACTGCTGGCCATACTGCGGTTGTTGCTGTTGTTGTTGATAGCCGGTTGGTTGGAACTGCTGATAGCCAGTCGGTTGGTACGCAAGCGGTGTCTGCTGCTGCTGCTGGAAGCCCTGCTGGCCCTGCTGCTGACCGAAACCGCCATACATTCTCAAGTCTTTGGCTATTTTTTTCTTATCCTATCGATTCGGAGTTTTCAGTAGACGCAGTTTTAGTAGTTCAAATCGAAATCATATAAAGGGGTGACTGACTATGGACTGGACGGTCAAAAGAGTGGACGCGCGCTCCCGCTCGCTCCCGCGAGCGGAGAGTAGTAGTTAATGTGTAGATGCACAGGGCTCGTAACCCCAATTTTGTCAAGTTCATATTGGCATTAAAAAAAGCACCAATAATCTGGTATTATACCATTGAAGATGCATCTATTGACATGTATAAGGCCCTTTTTTTCTATTCCGTTGCAAACAGCTTCCAGCGCTGTATAGCACGGTATCAACTCGCCGGTGAACCGTTGGGGAAACCAATTCTCAGCGACGGATCTATGCTGACGCCCGTTTGATCCAATATCCGCAACAGTTGCTCATTCTCCTTATACAGACTCACCAGGTGCTCACTCGTCTTTGTCAGTACCAGCTGCTCGGACCGGGAATCCGATTCCTCGAGATCCGGCACGATCCTTGTGATGCTTAAGAAGGCATCTCTTATGGCCTGGCGTCGCTTCTGCTCGGACTCAATGTGATGTCTCTTCTTTTCCTCTTCCGAGAGGAAGGACGTTCTCTTGCGTGTTTTGGTCTTCTTCTCCGTATCCGTCATCTTCCTCTCAGTCAGTAATCACACGGAAGGAGTCGTGGTGTATATATATATATATATATATATATATATATATATATATGTTCCCCCAATGTGATATTTAAGAATCTATACAGATCACCAGGGCTCGCAACCGCGGCCCCCCC